>CM055894.1:22530631-22575631 GCA_029582155.1 Panopea generosa | reverse complement strand
CAATTCAAACATGACAATGCTTTCAAAATGCATCAATCATGCCATTTAAAAAAAAAACAGTTCCCGTTTCCATTGATGGTGCTTTGCCTCTTTTACTGAAGGTCAGAATTTATTGAAATGACTTTGCAATGCGTATCATACGAAACAGTATCCCGACGTTCGATACTTAATGTTCAATATGCTCATACTGGAATAAACATCTTTGATTTTTTGACGCCAAAACTCAATAATTATATCAAATCACATGCAGAGTAATTGATATCAATGACAAATACTGCAACAAAATCATGTATTTTACGCGGACGAGTATAACATGAGACAAATTCAATAACAATCATGTAACGTGCCTTTATAATCAATATATTGTTCCGCGACTGCAATGTGCATATAGTAACCAAACAAACAGGAGTTACACAGGCATGTTGGACAGGTGAAACTATCTCAGTATTCGTTATTAGATGTACCATTAAAGAATGTAGTAACACATGAGAAAAAAGGAAGGTAAAGATGAATTAGTTTAGAATTCATCAAAATTTAATATAAAATCGAGAATCAGACTGAGGTCCTTATTTCTTTTACTTGGTCAAACTTTTCACTGTATTTGAAACATGATGTTTAAATAGTTCAGACAAAAAGAAACCAAAGCAATGCATTAATGCAAACCAGTACCATGTCTTGCTATGGAATTGTCAAATAGCACAACGACTCATGACATCATGTGTCATTAGCCAATAGCGGTCACATATTTGATATTGAAACAGACATGTATAACCGTTGTTTGTTTATAGTTCTGATAACTTCCCGAGCTGCTACGAACGTTTACGTCATTGAAAGTATAAGTTTCGAGGTGCATGACATTTCTATATTGTTTCGGTGTTTCCTGTTGAGAAAAATTGCATATTTCGACCTTGAACGGTACATCCTGTCAACCAATCAGTATATACTACGAGGATCTACAATCAGAATACAATTTAGTCAAATGGTGATGTTAGGCAGTTGCCAATTGAGAAGAAACGAAAACAACAAAAGTAAAAAGCAGAAAAAATAGCCACAAAATGTAATGCATACACTTTGATATAAAGCGTTTTAGTTATGCACATTTTGGATATTTTGTTAGAAAACAATGTCATCTTTACACATATTTTGTTCGTCGGTGGATGTATATTGGACCATAAGACACTAAAGCCAATTTCAGTTATTAATGATTGGGGAAAATAATCTTGCTGTCCAATAAGTAAACCACTACAAGATATGTTATTTAATCATTAGGTTGGTCAACGTTTACACATTAAACAAATCGTTTAAAAAAAAAACATGGGACTTTGTGTTGTTGTTTTTATCCTTTAATCAATGTCTATGTATAGCTATGTTATAGGCAAAACGCCACATCACACGTAAATGATATAACGATGTCAATTATTCTGTTGGCTCTATAACATTAGATACATCAGCTGATGCATAAAAACAAACACTTCTGTCAATTTCACAAGCCCTTGTAACAGCTTTGTAATGTTTGCACCAATCAGTTATGATTTTTTTTCACTTAGTTCTGTAACTATTATTGAGAATGTTAGCGCTGTAAATAAATCAAAGAGAATGATTGGGAGAGAGAGAGAGAGAGAGAGAGAGAGAGAGAGAGAGAGAGAGAAAGAGAGAGAGAGGGGGGGGAGAGGGGGGGGGAGAGAGAGAGAGAGAGAGAGAGAGAGAGGGGGGAGAGAGAGAGAGAGAGAGAGAGGAACGAGAGGAATGAGAAAGAAGGGTTGAACTAATTGGATTAACGCTGGATGAGGAGATGGAACAGAGTCCCTACAGGTTTGTTGTATTTATGTATGCTCTACAAATAAAGAGAGAGAGAGAGAGAGAGAGAGAGAGAGAGAGAGAGAGAGAGAGGGGGGGGGGGAGGAACTTATTACAATATTCTTGGTTGAGGAGAGGGAACATTTCCTACGTGTAAGTAATCATTATTAAGTGACACGTGCGTTGATAAATCAATAGAAATGATGTTAACTATTCATACAATTGAAAATTAAACACCCATCTTATTGATCCTTCCATTGTTGTCTGAGGCAGATATATATAATCCTTAATTAACGTTTTTATGAAATAGACATTTTCGGGAAGTATATACAATCTAAACCAATTTCAATCCAGTGTTGAATGTAACTGCAGATGAACGCTGATGTAATTTAATAACTAATATAGCCAACAAATGATTTGCATAGGAGCACCATGTACTGTTTCTATGCATCTTGCTAGGGCCATGGAATGGTACGCGTTGATGAGCAAGTGACGACAATGTAACGAGACAAGTGGAAATAAAAATAAAACCAATAACTCATATTTTTTTTATAATTTCCAAAGACCAGAACGGTCTACATTAATAGAAACAAAATACATACTAGGACAACATACTGCTTGTAAACTTGTGCAACCTTTCCTCACACACATTGAGGAATAAAATACATTTAGTATAGCAGCCATTACTCATTCATCTGAAGATATACCACATACAATGTTGCTGACCAACAGTGAATTTGTTAAATAATGTAAAATTATACTAACCCTCAACACCTTAGAAGACAAACACGATATCGTATGCGTTTATAGTTACCCTTGGCTACAAATGGAACAACATAAACCTTTACGCAAATGAGGCAAAATGTTTTTTATTTATTGTAACTGAATTTGAAGTCATCACAAAACAGTAATTAGAACAGCATTGTGAGTGGATTGTTGACATACTATTGTAAGGGGTTACTTTTTATTCCTCAAATTTCCTTTTTCTTAATGTGTTTTTATATATGCAAGTAGTAAAAACTAAAGTAATAAAATATATTGCGGACACTGCATTATTTTGTATTATACGGTTTTAATAAATAATGCGTAAAATAATCTAAATGCTACAATGATATCAATCAAATTAGGAAGGCATGTGAATGTTTATAACACCCCATGCAATAGTACTTTGAACTCTTTGATTCTGTATACCGGACTGCTCAACGTAGGTCTTGCAACATCTAATATGCATCTATAACTCATTGTGAAACAAAGCTTGCCATGAAGTTCAATATATCGACAAAGCTTATCTGGAATGGCTATTGTTTTCTATGTCGAAATCATGTATGCGTATTTCCTCATGAAACATAAATCTAACGCATATAAACAAAAGGAAATGGCATAATGTTTTATTGTATTTGTTGTAAATTTTTCAACTGACGGTAATACAGTTATGAATATTTTAACGCATATATTGAATATATTTGATTTACGATTCAGAGTTGATGAAGCAAGCGTTCAAACATAACACTAGATATTTATCTCTGAATAACCTAGTGAATAATGGAATTTAAATTGTCTGCAACCTGTGCTTTGTTGTTTTATTCTGTTGTCTTTTTGTTATTTAAGGATGTGTCGAATTACACTTTAATCATGTATTGTTATATTGTTATGGAATGCAACGTACGGCCATTGAGAGACAGATTCAGGAATATTGAGTCAGATACTTTCGAGTATATATATCTATATATATCTATATAGTGCATATTTAATGCCGTGTTAATATTACAATATTGTGAATATTCTAAAGCAAATTGTTTACAATGGCGGTCTTCTCCGACCCCCTCCCCTCCCCAACACACACAGGGCGGGGATATTAAATTGGTCATCGAAATGGGTGACTGAAAAAGCAAAAACAAAGAAAAAATCGTTAGATATTATTGATAAACCGTATAAAACATAATGTACCATTGGAAAAGTCAATATTAAATATTATTCTTTCAATCATTGAAAGGAACAAAATAAACTTCAGTTTATTGTACGGTTGACAATAGTGGTTTAAATTCTAAAGCTTACATCAAACATTGAATAAGCAAATATACCCATATATAGCTACAGTGATATAAAGTTAACGTTCATGTTCATGTTTCAAGTATACTGCATATAGACCGTAAGATGTTTCATCAAATACTACATGAGTGTCAATAGCGGATAACGAGGATGTATGCACCGGTGAACTAGACAGGTTTAGGCTCCCAAGTTGCAATACTGATAGTTCAAAGGTTATTATCCCCAACGTCATCCATTTCTCCTAGAATATTGGAAGCTTCCACATAGTTTTATAGTTCAATCGAATTTACTGATTTGAATGTGAAGCAACTGTTTCCGGTACATGCCCATTTTCCAGTTGTATATATCTTCTTTCCCCTCCAGATTGATATTCAACTGCATTGACTAACACAATAGAGATAACAGATTGTTTATCATGTTTCATTCGTGTTAACAATAACATGTGTTATATTAAAAAAAAAGCATTACGACGACACCTGCACCAAACATTAAGAAATGATTTACTATTCTGAACCTATTATCATAACACTAAATGTTATGCAGACATGTGATATACTATTGCAATAGTCGATATTTCACGAATTCTTTTCAACCATTGTTAACGTTAGTTTATTAACAGCTAACAAATAATAATAAAAAAGGTATATATCTGTAAGATATTGCTAGTTTAAACTTTATGGCTTAAATGTTTTAAGTTACCAGTGACTTTCATTGTGAACAAAATAATTTTATGTGCTAGTCATTCATCGAAACACCAGAATTGAAAAGAGTTAAAGGAAGTATATAAAAAAAAAACCAGCTAGAAATGTCTAAAAGATAAAATTATTTTTTTAAAATGGGTAAAATACATTTCATTAGCATTAATAAATAAAATCCGAATAGTTTGGTATGTCAAATCCACCAAACTGTGACAAAACAGATATTTAAATAGGAGTAGTAAACTTGAAACGAAAATAGACAGCACTTACCTACTGATTGACGACCTACGCATCGTCATTCGGTTTCAATATATCATTTTGGCATGTTTGAATAAGTATCCAAAAACGAGATCAGTAGGTATATATAAGCATGCTTAATTGGGAAAATATGCTTTAAGCCAAGTTGGAGTTTTTTCAATAAAAAATCTGATATGATTTCTTTAAATGTAATTGCATATTATGTTGAAGTTCCTCACAATTCCATTTTTTTCAACACGTACGTAGCTCACATTAACCAAATAACGTCAAGATTGCAAAAAAGTGGTTTTAATACATCTACATTAATTTTGGAATTTTCATAAAAAACCCAAAAGAAGTAACACTTTACTGATAGCTCACGAACGTCTTTTAAGTAAAGCTTCTGTCAGGAATTTATTACAATCAGTGATTTCTTTATCATTTGTCGATAAAATATTTTGAGATGTCAGGTGTGACCACTGACATTCACACAACATAACACATATTTAGTATGTACTATCTAACATGACACGTGGCATTCACACAACAATACACATATACATTATGTACTATCTAACATGAAACGTGGCATTCACAAAACAGTACACATATATAGTATGTTCTATCTAACATGACACGTGACATTCACACAACAGTACACATATATATTATGTACTATCTAACATGACACGTGGCATTCACACATCAGTACACATATATAGTATGTTCTATCTAAAATGACACATGGCATTCACACAACAGTACACATATATATTATGTACTATCTAACATGACACGTGACATTCACACATCAGTACACATATACATTATGTTCTATCTAAAATGACACATGGCATTCACACAACAGTACACATATATATTATGTACTATCTAACATGACACGTGGCATTCACACAACAGTACACATATATAGTATGCACTATCTAACATGACACGTGGCATTCACAAAACAGTACACATATATATTATGTACTATCTAACATGACACGTGACATTCACACATCAGTACACATATATAGTATGTTCTATCTAAAATGACACATGACATTCACACAACAGTACACATATATACGATGTACTATCTAACATGACACGATATTTTCACACAACAGTTGACATATATAGTATGTACTATCTAACATGACACGTGGCATTCACACAACAGTACACATGTACACATGTACTATCTAACATGACACGTGGCATTCACAGAACAGTACACATGTACAGCATGTACTATCTCACATGACACGTGACATTCACACAACAGTACACATATATATCATGTACTATCTCACACGACACGTGACATTCAAACAACAGTACACATATATACCATGTACTATCTAACATGACATGTAGCATTCACACAACAGTACACATATATACACAATGTACTATATAACTTGACATGTGGCATGTACACTACAGTTCACGTATATACCATGTTTTATCTAACATGGCATGTGGAATTCACAAAACAATAAACATATATAACATGAATTATCTAACATGACACGTGTCATTCACACAACAGTACACATATATACCATGTACTATCTAACATGACACGTGGTATCCACACAACAGTGCACATAAATACCATGTACTATCTGACATGACACGTGGCATTCACACAACAGTACACATATATAGTATGTTCTATCTAACATGACACATGGCATTCACACAACAGTACACATATATACGATGTACTATCTAACATGACACGTGGCATTCACACAAGAGTACACATGTACAGCATGTACTATCTAACATGACATGTGGCATTCACACAACAGTACATATGTACAACATGTACTATCTCACATGACACGTGACATTCAAAGAACAGTACACATATATACCATGTACTATCTCACACGACACGTGACATTCAAACAACAGTACACATATATACCATGTACTATCTAACATGACATGTAGCATTCACACAACAGTACACATATATACACAATGTACTATCTAACTTGACATGTGGCATGTACACTACAGTTCACGTATATATCATGTTTTATCTAACATGGCATGTGGAATTCACAAAACAATAAACATATATAACATGTATTATCTAACATGACACGTGTCATTCACACAACAGAACACATATATACCATGTACTATCTAACATGACACGTGGTATTCACAAAACAGAGCACATATATACCATGTACTATCTGACATGCCACGTTGCATTCACACAACAGTACACATACATACCATGTACTATCTAACATGACATGTGGCATTCACACAACAGTACACATAAATATCATGTACTGTATAAAATGACACGTAACATTCACACAAGAGTACACATATATAGTATTTACTAACTAACATGAAACGTGGCATTCATACAACAGTACACATATATAGTATGTTCTATCTAACATGACACGTGGAATTCACACAACAGTACACGTATATATTATGTACTATCTAACATGACACGTGACATTCACACAACAGTACATATATATACCATGTACTATCTAACATGACACGAGATATTCACACAACAGTTGACATATATAGTATGTACTATCTAACATGACACGTGGCATTCACACAACAGTAGACATATATACCATGTACTATCTAACATGACACGTGACATTCACACAACAGTACACATATATACCATGTACTATCTAACAAGACACGTGGCATTCACACAACAGTACACATATATAGCATGAAATATCTAACATGACGAGTGGCATTCACACAATTGTAAACATATATATCATATACTGTCTAACATGACTCGTGACATTCACACAACAGTACACATATATAGCATGTACAATCTAACACCACACGTGGCTTATAAACAACAGTATACATATATAGTATGTACTATCTCACATGACACGTGACATTCACACAACAGTACACATATATAGCATGTACTATCTTACATCACACGTGGCTTATAAACAACAGTATACATATATAGTATGTACTATCTCACATGACACGTGACATTCACACAACAGTACACATATATAGCATGTACTATCTAACATTACACGTGGCTTATAAACAACAGTATACAAATATAGTATGTACTATCTCACATGACACGTGACATTCAAACAACAGTACACATATATAGTATGTTCTATCTGACATGACACGTGACATTCACACAACAGTACATATATATATATATATATATATATATATATACTATCTACTATATAAAATGACACATGTCATTCACACAACAATACGCATATGTACTATCTAAAATGACACATGACATTCACAAAACAGTTCACATTTATTGTATGTACTATCTAACATGACATGTGATATTCACACATCAGTACACATATATACCATGTACTAACTTACATGACACGAGATATTCACACAACAGTTGACATATATAGTATGTACTATCTGACATGACACGTGGCATTCACACAATATTCCACATATATACTTCGTACTATCTGACATGGCACGTGACATTCCCACAACAGTACATATATATACAAATTACTATCTGACATGACACGTGTCATTGTCACAGCAGTATACATATATAGTATGTACTATTTGATATGACACGTGACATTCACACAGCAGTCAACATATATACTTCGTATTATCTGACATGACACGTGGCATTCACACAACAGAACACATATATACTATGTACTATATCACATGACACGTGACATTCACACACCAGTACATATATATATATATATATATATATATATATACTATCTACTATATAAAATGACACATGTCATTCACACAACAATACACATATGTACTATCTAACATGACACATGACATTCACAAAACAGTTCACATTTATTGTATGTACTGTCTAACATGACATGTGGCGTTCACACAACAGTACACTCATATACTATTTACTATCCTACATGACACGTGGCATTCACAAAACAGTACACATATATAGTATGTACTATCTGACATGACACGTGGCATTCACAAAACAGTACACATATATAGTATGTACTCTCTGACATGACACGTGGCATTCAAACAACAGTACACATATATAGCATGTACTGTCTAACATGACACGTGGCATTCAAACAACAGAACACATATATAGCATGTACTGTTTAACATGACTCGTGACATTCACACAACAGTACACATATATATTATGTACTGTCTAACATGACACGTGACATTCACACAACAGTACACACACATATATATATATATATATATATATATATATATATATATATATATATATATATATATATATATATATATATTATGTACTGTCTAGCATGACACGTGACATTCACACAACAGTACACATATATAGTATGTACTGTCTAACATGACTTTGACATTCACACAACAGTACATATATATATTTTATATACTGTCTAACATGACTCGTGACATTGACACGAAAGTACACACATAGAGTATGTACTATCTCACTTGACACGTGACATTCACACAACAGTACACATATATAGCTTGTAATATCTAACATGACACGTGACATTCACACAACAGTACACATATATAGTATGTACTGTCTCACATGACACGTGACATTCACGCAACAGTACACATATATAGCATGTACTATCTAACATGACACGTGACATTCACACAACAGTTTACGTATATAATATGTACTTTCTAACATGACACGTTGCATTCACACAACAGTGCACATAGACAGTTATATCGAAGAATCGAAAAGAGCGAGGTCGGGTGTACTTCCAAAACACGTTTTAGCTTTTCTCAATACAACATTCAAACGATACAAAGATCTCGATTACCGAAGTTGCATAACGTAATTCATATAAATATGTAATTCAAGTTTATTCGTTGTCAAGAAAAGAGAAATATCACTTTACTGATCACTAATATAGAACGTTTTAAACATGCAGCTTCTGAAAGGAATTCACTATTTTATTGGTTTCATTGTTATTTGATGATTAACGTTTGTTTCTAAGAAGGCGATTTTCTATCATTTGTGATTATGATTTCTTTACGCATTGGCTATGTTTTTGCTGTTGTGGTGTCAATGTCCTTTGGATGCAACGGCTTCATTTGGACGTTTATTTTTCTATTGTTTTGAGATACGAGATGCAAAAGTTATATTACAGAACATTAAACCTTTGGACCACCTCGACGATTATCCTAATTGAGCTCGGCCGCGATGAATACCAGTTGTTGGTACTTCTTTCGGCACACCATGTAAATAAAGATGGAGGCATAAGTCTAATACCGAAGGATGACGGAATTGGCCGAGTATGTACAATTGAACATGACACTCGGTAAGTATTTTTTCATAAAGTTTATCTGAATGATTGATTGCAACTGCTGGTTGAGAATGTATTGTTAACCATTTTTAAATTTGCTTCCAAAAAAAAACTAATGGTGTGCATAACAACACACTAGAGCTTGTGCAATAGTCGAAAATGCATTATCAACATCATGCATTGTATATAATTTATGTTTAAACCATGTCGGTCAGACACACCTCATCATTTTTTAAACTTGTTATTTAATATAGCTATAACTGTATCAAATAAATCATGTGAAATCATATGAAATACCAAAGGACATAGTGCGGTTATTCGAAAACCGCCGTCACCACATCACACTCGATGGCCAATGAATGTGTCTCTATTACGACATACATTGTGCAGTCATTTATATATTGAGTTTCTGATGTATATTTTAATTTCAAGCTACTCAGGTAATTAAGAAAAATTGACTTCATAACGCTCTTCATTTGTTGAAATATGAAATTGTACAGTTAAATTTGTCTTAAGCAGCCAGTAAAAGAAATGAGAAAAAAATGATATTTTAATATAGGTTGTTACTTTGTACAGGTTAATTTACTCTGAAGTATAGAAACGAAATGGAAAATAGGAAATGTCGCTGCTTATGATAAATGACGTCTGAATTGAGGTGACCTTTGACAGTATGTCCAACATGAAATGTGGTATTAACAGGTACCACAGCACAACCACAACTGTGCATGGACTATTGATGACAACCTCTATAATTCAAATAGCACTAAAATACTAAATGCTACAAACACGGGTATATGTAGCAGATATATGTATATATACGAGTATATGTATATATATATATATATATATATATATATATATATATATATATATATATATATGTATATACACGGGTAAACGTATCGGATATATGTATATACACGGGTACATAAAACATATATGTATATGTATTTACACAGGTTTTCGTAGCATATATATATATGCTACGAATACAAATACATATGTATTTATACGGGTATATGTAGCAGATATATGTATATACACAGAATTATGTAGCATGTATATATATGTATTTACACGGGTATATGTAAAGAATATATGTATTTACACGGGTATATGTAGCAGATATATGTATTTACACGGGTATATATAGAGCAGATATATGTATTTACACAGGTATATATAACAGATATATGCATTTACACGGATATATGTAACAGATATATTTTTGTGCAGATGTATTTAAAATATAGAAACACTATTAAAATTGTCATCCATTAGATAACAGCTTGACTAGTGTTAAGTAAAAAGAACGGAACTAGTTTGTTTTTGTGAATTCATTATAAAAGATATCAGGTTAAAACGCAGGGAGAATTCTCTTGTTCGAGATAAAACAATTGATTAATTTGATTTTTTCATGATTTGTATTTATAATTAATATAATTAAAATACAGTTTATTTGTGTTTGGTTTATAGGCATGTAGCTGAATTAAAAGTTTTATGTCATTGCATTCAAAGAACAGTCTCATTAAACCCAAGTTTGCCATTTTCCTTTCTTGATTTCGTTACCTGCTTTTCATGGGTCATTTTATTACCACTGTTTATAATTATAAATAACACTTTTAATTTCATAAATAGAACTGTAGATTGAGAACGCGTATTGTATTTATACAGTATTGTATTTATTTTTACAACACATCATCATTAAAAAGTTGTATGTAAGTCTCATACATGCTATTAGTGCTAAACAATAAGGAAATAAAACAACACATGCAAGCATACACAAACATTCAAAATTCACTTTTTTTCAGTTCACATCTAAAGCTGAGATTTTCTCACCTTAAATATTGAAAGAAATTACTCAATACACACATACAATGGTCACATATATTTAAAATTGGGATAAACTGAAAATCATTGGTATGATCTCGGTAAATGAAGATATAGCATTTAAAACAAAATGCCTTAAGGAAAAAATCGTCATTTGAGTTGTTTAGTGAAACTGGGACTCACTATTCAAGCAATGATAATTGTACTCTATATACGATCAAACAAATCAATTCCAGGGAAACTATAAAGACTGGCAATAAACATAGCACGGGTACAATTAAGGTGTATTCCAAATTACACGTTATGCACAGAATCATACACGTTCCCTATCATTATATGGGGAAACGTGAGCCTTAGATCATTGTATGATTACACAACATGTAAAGTGAAATCTGCCTTCAAAGCAGGGACGTTAATAAGCGGGGTAAAACAATCGAGTAAACCCGTCAAATTTGAAACTTTGTCCCAACCGATACACCTGTGAGATACGCTTGCTTAATATTCAATGCTTGCTCATCTTAATTTTATATTCCTCTTTTGCAACTCGATTACGCGAATGATATCGTTGTGTTTTTAGATGACAGACATGCCACGGAAATCTATTGATTAAAAGTGTCCCTTCTAATGTAACACTTATTGCAGTTTTTAATCTTATGGTTTCCACTCGAAATATGATACAGCAATAGATAGCCGAAATAAAGGCAGTACGAGGCATGCCCATTTGCAAGAAAGTCAAAGGTCACCAAAGTAACAGAATGTCTGAAAGAAGATTTAATATAATTTTAATACGCCATGCTAGTCAAATAGGGAGCTATTGCTGTTTGGTGGCTAAAACTGAACAAACGTTTTTTTTTGCTAGGTAAATACTTCTGGTGATATCGCTGTTTTGTGACTCACACTAAACAAACGTTTGCAAGGCAAGTGCATATTTGGAGATACCCTTGTTTTGTTGCGGCTGTTTTTTTGTTCTAGGTAAGTACATCTGGAGATGTCACTGTTTGGTGGTTTACACTAAATTAACGTTCGTTTTGCTATGAAAATACACTATAGTAAAATATGGAGATATTGAAGTTCTGTGGCTGACACTTAACGAACGTTTCAAATTTGGTAGGCATGTGGATATATCACTGTTTGGCGGCTGACACTGAAGGAACGTTTTATTTTCTTGGCAAGTCAATCTCGAGATACCGCTGTTTGGTAGGCAAAGCAGTCGGGAGATATGACTGTTTGGTGGCTAACACTTATAGAACGTTTTTTCTTGTTCTAGCCATGGCAGTCGGGAGATATAACTGTTTGGTGTCTAACACTTAAAGAACGTTCTTTTTGTTCTAGCCAAGGCAGTCGGGCACTGTTTGGTGGCTGATAGTTCTATCAAGTATGTCTGGAGATGAAACTGTATGTACTTGACACTAAACGATCGTTTTTTTTTTGTTCTGAGCAAGTATATCTGGAGATATCACTATTTGGCGGCTGACACTAAACGGACGGTTTATTTTTCTTGGCAAATCAATCTGGAGATATCACTGTTTGGTGGTTGAAACTAAACGAACGTTTTTTTATCTTGGCAAGTATATCTGGAGATACCGTTGTTTGGTGTTTGACACTAAACGATTGTATTATTTTTCTTGGCAAATCAATCTGGAGATATCATTGTTTGATGGTTGAAACTAAACAAACGTTTCTTTTCTGTTTGGCAAGTACGTCTGGAGTTTGTAGTGAAGATTTAACGAAAGTTATTTATCTAGCTTGCTATGATATTTTGAAGTTTGTCTTAAATTCATTTATCTAAACCATATACATATTTAGATAATTTCAACAGTATTCAGTAACTTCCCAACAGTATTCTAATAACTTTCCAATCGTGTTTCATTAACCGTCCAATGGTATTCTAGTAGCACACAAATAGTATTACAGTAGCAATCCAATTGTATTTCATTAACCGTCCAATAGTATTCTAATAGCACACAAATAGTATCACAGTAGCATTCCAATAGTATTTCAAACATGCTAATATCAGAAGTATTTAGTGATTGCAATATCACTAAGACAGATGACACAATATCTAAAACACTCAGCTCAAACCTCCAAAAATATCAGCATATATATTATAATCAATACTTAAAAATAGTTTTAAAACTAAAAGCACACAGAAGAAATAAAACACGGTTCAATACCTGTCTGTAAATGGTTTGCAGTACAACTGCATCTGAGGAACTTAAACCTAGGTAAGAACTTCGTCCATCCTTGCTCCTCCTTTGTCGTCACATCATTAAAACGAACATTGTCAATAAAAAAAAATTGCCCCGTTAGACTATTTTCTCACAAAATGTTTTAAAATTAATGCTAAAAACCATTGCCTAATTAAATTGAGTTGAACTAAAGAACAACATTCTGTTTCGAGCATAAAGTACCAGTCACATAGCGATGCACTCTGTACGAGTATGTTTATATTAATAATCTCTAGAAACCTTAAATCCTTCATCTAGTTCTTAAATATGACAAAAAACAACAACAGAACAACGACAACTTCCAATAAGTTTTTATTACCTACCAGTTAGCATTTTATATATTGGCAATGAAATATGACACATTCATAAAACTGCAGCAAGTTAATAAGACAACTATCTAATAATAACATAAACCAGAGTATTAAACTTCCTGTCACATAATATTTATTATATTCATGTAGTATAAACTTAATTGCGTGAGACAGTCTGCTAGCAGTGGTACATGGACCTTGATTCCTCTTGTAGATCCATAAATGTGGCGTCTACCAAAAACCATCTGAAAACACAATATTTGTTATGTGTAAAAATAAGGCAAGCAGACATAAACACGGAAATTATGCTTGAAAACTTAAGAGGAAACGTATAGATCTATCTAAAGCACACAACCATCACAATAACACCACAATTACATATTATTATGCATTATCATACTAACACTACAAAGGAACGTGCGGTCTAGCCTCGAATACAGGATCGGTTGGTCATAGATTCGCTTCTCTGCCACGACTCAGTGCAGTAATCTTGAATAATACACTTTATCCAACTATACTAAGTACTGGGTACTGGTTGTACCCAGGGAGAATTCGAGTGTGATTTGTCTTAGGTGTAGAAACTTGTTTTGCTGTCATTGGGTTCTTATACCTGATTTACCTGAATATATACCCGTCCTAAGGCTACATACTAAACGGAACAGCTTACTCGCCACTTTTGTGTATATAACTTTTTTCAAAACAATGGGTAGCATTAGTAACATTAGTATCAGACATTAACAGAAATATTGATTTTTTGATAGCCTAAATGTTTTTTTCTCATTTAGTCCATATTTCTAAGGAAATTGCTTCGATACTTTTTGAGAAAATACATAAAATGACAGGGCTGCGTTTCACAAAATAACTTACGATAAAAATCGCCGTAAGTAAATTTGACATTTTTTTCGTGGAATGTTTAAATTTTGATTGACATTTAAACTGATTGTATTTCCTGATAATATATCATTCTCTGCATGGTTTGAGCCAACTTTTGGTTCATTTGGACGAATATTAAAAATGTTATGAATGATTGTTGGTTTACGTTTACGTCGATTTTTGTCGTAAGTGTTTTGGTGAAACGCAGTCCACGTACATAAAATGTCAGATGGCGGTCAGCTGTTCCTTTCATTATACTTTAATACGGTGTAAATAAGTATTTACCCGCAAAACATTCCTCTTGCACCAATGGCAATAGGCATACATATACATGTGTGTGGTGTAATGCTTTCGATATTATCGGAACGCAAAACAAAACTCATATTGATAACACTTGATTGTATATTTGATTAGTAATTGATATGTTCTGAGGGTTTCTATCAATTCTATTAAGCAATTTATCTGATATGATGCATATTTTACCTGTTCATATAACCGGCAACTCCTTTTGGTAGATGTTAAATCAACGCAATGCGTTCTTCTGCATAATGCACTTAGCCACCAGGTGTTACTCTGCACGTTTGAGTGCCAATTTATCATTACCGGATCAGAACGACAGTTTTGCCATCTATTTGCACGGGGTCATCCGGTGGCACTTTTATGAAAAACACACACTCGCGAAAAACGGTTTGTCCATATAATTTACGATTATTTTTGCTGACGGCAATACAATGTATGCATGCGCCACCCAAAGTAATCCCCCAGATTATATAAACAAACGCCCCGCGGTGTCATCCATTTCAAAAACCTCAAAGAGAGAAAAACTTAAAATGATAGCGATTTATGTTTTCATTTCATTGTGATATTTATACATTTTTCAGATGCTGTTCTAATTTTTCCACAACAAGTATCCGCGGAAAAAGACATTAGCCACCCATGCCGAGTACTGCTAGCTTTCAAATGGGGAGTCCATTACAACTATCACCCAATATGTTTCAAATTGCCATTGAATGGGACTCGAAGAGAGTTATGGAGAAACACATTTATCTAAATGCAGGGAGCAACCAACTGAACATTAAAATGATAAATGTTTTGGGTAGAACGCTGATACGGTTAAATACTTTAAACAGTTTCACCATTTCGAACAAACATTATGCTTCACGGAGCATTCACATACCATTGTGAATTAACATCGTTCTTTTCTTAAAAGGTCACGTCGGAAATTGAATGTTCACCGCTTGCGAAATGTCAGACGAAATTGCCATAAACGCATCCGTCTTGGAATAATTTGTCTATGTGATGTTTTCGAAGTCAAATGATAGCGCATCATTGTGTAAATGGACTTCAAAAATGAATCGCAAGTAGTCGCCAAAATACATTAACCTCCATGAAGAAAAAAATGGCTCATATCTTATAATGGGAAATAGTAGACGGCTCTTATATCAACACCTGAAATAAATGGGAAAGTTACCATTATTTTTGGCCAGGTGTTACATATGATTTCTTTCTGATAAGATGAGATAATAATTCATATATTCAGACGTGTAGAAATACACTTTTTGATATATTGTATAATTATGTATTTATTGAAAAGCGTCAGAATATAGTTTCATACGGTATATCAAATGGGAGCTACAAGTGATTAGAAATGCCGTATTTATATACCATTATACAATGATTATATTGTAGGTAATGATAAACATACTGATGTTAACAGTTGATTTAATACTAAAATAGTTACTACTACTACTATTTCTACTACTACTACTACGTCTACTACTAGCTACTAACTGCTTCAACAACCATTATTATTATTACTGCTACAACAACACCGTTGTAGAAATAATTGTAGTAGTACTAGTAGTAGTAGTAGTAGTAGTAGTAGTAGTAGTAGTAGTAGTAGTAGTAAGTAGTAGTAGTAGTAGTAATAGTTATTGGTACTTCTTCTTCGACTTCTACTACTACTACCACTACTACTATACTACCACTACTATTACTAATACTACTAGTACTACTACTACTACTACTACTACTATTACTACTACTACTACTACTACTACTACTATAATTACCACTACTACTATAAGCACTACTTCCACAACCAATATTATTATTATTGTCATAACAACAGCAATAAAAGCTACTACTGCTACTACTACAGCAGCAACAGCAACAGCAATAACAACAATGATGTTAAGCATTAAAGACGCGTATGAATGGAATTCAGAAGAATACCAGTGAAAGTTTTTGTGAATCTGTTTTCCAATATCTAGAATTCCAGTGTGCAACATTATGCAGTATTTATAATATGAATGCATTTAAATATAATTGCAGTTATGTCACCCTTCTAATGCCATATACACTGCGCACTTCTTCGCTTTTTATTTTTTTAATTCTTCCTACTTTCGTTTTCTATTTCTCTTATAAACGTTATAGACATCTCACTAACATCGTCGCCAGCGTCAATCCATTACATACTTTGGTTGTTATTTGTTGTCTAAAATCAAGTGTGGATTAACCTAACATGATTTTATGTTGTCATTTTTTAACAAGCGATATTTTCTATAAATGACTAATTATAATATACCAGCAACGCATTTTTAACATAAAATGACGTCATAGCTGTTACGTGACTTCCATAAAACTAAAGAAATAAACTTCTTATATCTATGACACTTTGCAGTAATTTTCTTAAAAAAATAATCATTAACAAATTGGGAAGTTTCATATAACACTAAATTGTCATTTAATTTGAATGATAATTTTACTTTATTATGCTGATGAAACTTTGACAAATAATTGCAAATTTCGTCTGGGAAATAACCGTTACTTTTATCATAAATATATACCATAACACTTATTATACTATAAAAAAATATAACATAAATATATTACCTGCAGAAAGTAAGTTTAACTATGTTAAGATAATCTTCTTTTAGACTATTCTCTCGGTTCTCCTTTGCAAGACCCATATTACTGCCAAATTATAGAATTTATTGCGGATTCGCTCCTCATTCATTGCACGGATAAATGACCTGCATTATGTAAATGGTACGAAACTGACGCCAGTATCACAAAAAGATACCACTTACAAATTAACGAAGTCAATTCAGGACAGTAATATTACGTATATATTATTATATATATTTACAATAAAAGTTGCTTCATTGCAATGAGCTGCCGGAAGACTGTGTTTACAGCAGCTATATAAAGATTGTCTCAAAGTGGTTCTTTTCACAATGTATCGTGACCTTAGATATTTACACAGTTGTATAACAATTACCAAAAGTTAAAACCAAATTTTCGAAATAGAAAACGAAGCAGGACAGCAGCAAGACGAAGTTATTTCACCAATCTCAATGAGTGACCCAGGAGGTAATCAAATCGCGATGTTTCAATTATGGGAGACCAATAGTAACTATGCTATCATTAGCAAAGATAGCTTGATAAACAAAGACTTGTAAGAGTTATCCTAATTGTCTTTGAAGTTACCTTTGAGGATGCGAAGCTGTGAAATATATTAATTTGGTATTAACAATAATTAAATTGATACTACGTTGCTAAATCTTTAATCTACCTTATTACAAATCCGAATTATCTCATATGGCTGTATTGAGCTGTTGTTGTAAAGAGATGTATCAAGAAGTATTTATGTTTGACTGATAGTTAGTAAGTTAGTAAGATATGAGCATGTTATAGGAATAGTATCACCATTGGAAACAGGAAATGCTCCCGTGGAGTAGTCGCATAATGGCGGTGATAAATAATCAGTGTTTCTTCTTCTCTAGCCGGGCCCGATTAGCTCAGTCAGTTACGCGTCTGACTATCAATCCAGGGGTCGTATTCCTCGCCCGGCAACAGTCTCCATGATGATTGAAATACGACATTGTGTCTCATTATCATTGGACTCTCACCACTGATTCAAGTGGGAAAGTTATCAGTTACTTGCGGAGACGGGATGTGCTCGAGTACTGGTTAATCCCAGGAAACAGTGGTTAGGTTAACTGATTGTCTGTTAGCCCTCGATGGCATAAAAATGACGCTAAATATTCAATCAATCAACCTTCTTCTCTTGAAATACATTTTCATTATTTGTTTTTTATTTAAATGTCATAAGTGATGTATTTTGAAGATTTTGAAAGCATTGTAATGTTTGAATTGTGATTGATGCTTGGAAACTCGGGCAAGAATACATGGTTTCGGAATTCTACTTTCACCTTGTCAACAGTGTACACACTGGACAGAAAAAAACAACAATGTAATATGCCACATGACCGCCACTTTTCTCATCATATTGTGGTAGTGCAGAAGTTGACAATCAATAAAACGTAAGTTTCATTTCTTTCTTTTGGGTCTCTCTATGAACGACAAGTCAGCAAACCTTGTTTATTTACTTTCAAATAAAGAACAAAAATCAATGGTGGACATACAC
Organism: Panopea generosa; assembly: GCA_029582155.1. Lineage (NCBI taxonomy): Eukaryota > Metazoa > Mollusca > Bivalvia > Adapedonta > Hiatellidae > Panopea > Panopea generosa. The sequence goes on along the minus strand of CM055894.1, from coordinate 22,555,846 downwards.
CTATACAACCAAATAGCTACGCTGACGCCGGGTGGGTACAACAACTCCATTCTTTTTTCAAAGCTAATGAGTTACAGTCCACAAATTTATTTTGGAGCATATAATCTGTAAACATAACTAAAGCATTAAACATATCTGGTTAGAACATTAATTAATATAACCAGACAGATAAGAATATCTCTTTCAAACAAGCAACTAATACTGACTTTAACATCACTTTGACATTGACCTTTGTGAATCTTATCGAACAATCATCGTATTATGTCAGTTTATCGAAGAATATCAAAGACGTTTCTGGCAGTTGATTTAATAACAGAGGCTAAATTGCAACACATCTTAAAAAACCCGTCTGCAGCGACGTCTAATTGAGTACAATAGTTCTTCGCATTTTTTAACAAGCCCAGCCAGATACATATTAAAGGAATAATGGTTACTATCACATAGCAACCTTTGCAATGTACACGTTTTGAATATGACATTGGGTACTTTATGAAATATGTTACATCAATTATATAATTGTATGGCGATAATTCTGCCTTAATCTATCAACCCAGGTTAATATTGTTATTATTATTTTTCAAGGAAACGTTTCCAAAATACTGAGGCAGAGTTTAAAATGCTTCGAATGGAAAATGTTTCTAATTTTTGGATATCTTTGTTCGATTCGGTAGAAAATATGGCACAGGAACTGTTAATTATATATAGAAACAGAAACTTTATTATTACAGGTAGTGTACATGGAATTCAATTCTGCAGTGTCTCCAATGACACGATGTCGCGGAGCTCATGTACTGCCTATAAGATTGACATTTAATTACAAGAGAAGACATAGTCAATGGTTGCAATCAATTCTGGAGTGCGTAGTGAATCACGTTACACTTTAAACATGTCCGATCCGTTACAGCAGTATTACAAAAATAAAATGTTTATATTTACAAAAAAGCATTTAAGTAAAAGTATGTCATTATTCCAAATACTGTCTGGTATCTTAAACTTTAGTCAAAATCAAATAAACTTAGATTGTGTCATACACTATGGAGTTTGATGATATTGCTTTTAATTATATTTGAAAAGGAAAATGCTAAAGCACATCAAGTGTACGTATATAAACATCTAACTGACATTTGATTTCCTTTTTGATCTTGATAAATGTTATCTGATGGTAGAACGTCATGCCCAAGCCTAATCCACTGATGCAGATTTGGGGAAGGGCAGAACTTGTGGCCCAACCCCATTTCATGTTCATTATTGGTTTAAAGACATTAGTTTCAGTAACTATAGATAAACAAGTACAATATTCAAAAAGGGAAAGGATTAGAACGAAAGAATACAGTTCGTATTTAGCAGTGTTTAAACTTAAACTACCAAATACATACGTCACTCGTTTTATATTTACGTATTTACGGAATCACGTAAGCACCTGTTCGACCTTTCGGTTTACATGTTTACAGAATCGGTTTCACAGTTACGTTACATTACCTCCATGTAGCGGATATATGTCATGACACTCTGTACAAACCGAGACATGCTTTTTGATAAAGTTCACTTCTCAAGAAAATAACCACCGCACATCGAGACGACAAGATAAGAGTTCATTTTCTTTGACAAAAAATGATGTTTGACAAATTGTCACAGAAAAAATGTTTGCTTGAACTAAAGGTTACGACCTTGCTGGTATAAAACATTGGTTCAAGTCGGTGCAAATCAGCGTCAAAGGGAATGCACTCTGAATCACACTCCCGGGTTATTGTTGTAGTGTCAAACCGTTTTGTATAAACGTTGGAAATTGAGGAAATGAAATTGTTTTCGAAAGTGTTGCGTCCTACAGAGAGTTGTAACAGATTGTATATAAAAGTTTAAGTATGTCGCGTATTGACCACATATTGCGTATGTTTGATCTGTGTGTGTACTTGGTTTAGTCAAAAAGTATTGATTGATGAGAATAACTGTTTCGTTAAAAAGACTAGTGAACATAGTTTACAGAATAATAATTCCAGCTCACTTTCATATATGTATTTGAGACATTCCTATTGGATAACAATATTTTTAAGTCTTTTATTTTCCGAAATAAAAAAAAACAACCTTGAGCCAGCCTACTTTTTTTTACTTTGTTTCTAGTTTTATATTCTTAGGTGTGTACTATGCAACGTATATTCAATATTTTTATTCGTAAATATCACTATAGGAGATATAGGGACGTCTAAAACTAATTAGAATATTCATTTTTTTCGTCAGGATTGGAAATATAGGGATTGAATTAAAACTGGTTGCTGGTTTTATCAGAAGCTCGAGTCTAAGCTTCTTAAGAAGCAACACTTATAACTGGTTCTACCCAGAAAGCCGACTTGATAGTGGTTCATGTACAATTTGAGCATTCTTTACAATCGAGCAAAATTATATAAGTATAAACTAAAAACTAAAAATATAACACCCCACTACACATATTGCGATATTATTGCTTTTCGAACGTTGAATAAATTGGTTATAGGTCCAATTAAGGCAAACGTATATATATATTTATATATATAACAGTTAAAGTAGAATACATTTTAAGTTAGAAACTTGTGTATAGCTCTAATAACAATAACGGATTCATCGCTGGAAAATGTCCATCCACTGTGTATTCACAAAGGGAAAACATGACTACAGTGAGATTCTACTGTTGCAAAATCATTCGTTCATGTAATATTGATAGACGTGAGATTAAGTTTAGAAAATTGGTTTTGGATAAAGAAGTTTGTAGTTTGAGGCAGTGATGTTTTGTAGAAATGAATATTTAAAATGTGCTGCATCTGATATTTATATCTAAGATTTAAATACAGTTAGACATTCTTGAAGGAAACATGGTTAGCTCTGTGTTGAAATGTCAACAGTGAATTGTTGCTCATATTTGAAATTAAGAAAGGGTTTTCAAGGGGGTGTTTAGACGTCTATAATTAAGACTATTTTCCACAATCTACAGTTCAGACCACTTAATTAAAACTACAGTTCAGACCACTTTATTCAAACTACAGTTCAGACCACTTTATACAAACTACAGTTAATACAACTTTATACAAACTAGTTCCGACCACTTTATCAAAACTACAGTTCAGACTACTTTATACAAACTGCAGTTCATACCACTTTATACAAACTACAGTTCAGAACACTTTATTCAAACTACAGTTAAGACCACTTTTTACAAACTAGTTCTGACCACTTTATTCAAACTACAGATCAGACCACTTTATACAAACTGCAGTTTAGACTACTTTATACAAACTACAGTTAATACCACTTTATACAAACTAGTTCTGACCACTTTATCAAAACTACAGTTCAGACCACTTTATACAAACTGCAGTTCAGACCACTTCATACAAACTACAGCTCAGAACACTTTATTAAAACTTCAGTTAAGACCACTTTATACAAACTACAGTTCTGACCACGTTATTCAAACTACAGTTCAGACCACTTTATACAAACTAAAGATAAGACAACTTTATACAAAGTACGGGTCAGATTATTATGTCTGAGTATGCCATGGCGCTTAGGCAGATGTGCCCTTGAAATGTCTCCTGGGTTGAGTTGTTTAAAGTTATGTTAGATTAACATTTTGTTAGGTGAAATATTGATTGCTCAGTTTTTTTTTTTAAAAACTCAAATAATGTAATAACGAGTACAATTGATATAAATGAAATAGAATGGCATTTTGTTAGAATTGTCGGTAAATTGGTACCTTGAATATATTAAATCTCAAAGTATCACGATTCGAATAGTCATCTTAGTGTGGCATTAATCTAACAGTGCGTTGGACAACTTGGCCCAGAAAATGAATTTTTTTTTGATAGTATTTATTTTGAATTGATTTCCCCCTATGAAACATGTTATGTCTATGATATGATAGTTATAATAAATAGTAAGCACGTTAAAGAAGTCTTTATCAGTCATTGATATCTCCCGAATCAGGTCTAGTCGACCACAAAGAAAAAGCAGGAAATGCTATGCCTGCCCCTTTATTCATAGCTTTTCAACGCTTACCAAACTGTGACGTCATTCAACTTTCGTTGCAGCAACTGACCAATCAACGTGTCCAAATCTCATTGCTAGATAACGGACCCAATCGGAAGATTTTGGTACGTGCTACAGTCTAACGATAAAGCCAGCATCAGTCATACAAAAAAGAACCAGCCGATGCGGCATGTAAACTAAACGGCACAGCTTTTCGATTCCTAATGTAACGGTACACACCGAGCAGTCAATTGATATAATAAACATTGCATGTCTATTGATGGACAGCTAGCTTTTTCTCCATCATTTACCAGATGTATCTAACGCATTCTCCGGAGACAGAAACAACGGTCCGCAGACATCTACATCTGAGGCATGTTCCAGCCGTACATTCTGGATCTCCATTTGATATATATGAAATACTCTAGACAATCAAGTCTTCCATCTTATGAACATGTTTCTGTTGTTGATTGTTATCGCAAAAAAAATATATATGCAAAAAACCACACGAACTATACCTCAGACAAGCCGCATAGCGATGCATACTTACAAGAAAGACTGGTCGAAATGTAAACCGATACAACCTAAAGTATTCAGTATATCCATAGTTATAGACTGACAATCTCCATTATTTAGTTAACTTAAACAGCACTTAAAAGCATTTTCATTTTCTCGGGAAGGTATAAAGCATATGTTGTTCAAATGTTATTGATTTTAATGTTCCTGAATACTTCTCACATTTCTTTTTAATGCACAGTTGATACATTACTTATGTTGAAAGTGAGTTTTTGTAAGCACAAAGTTGGGTATTCAGACTTGGAGAAAACTGTTAACTCATGGCAGTACAACGTATTTAATGTTATGATTATTAATTCCTTAGTCTTAATACAGATGTGTGGATATGCAATATATCATTTCATAAAGTATATTGTCTTGCATCGCAATTAACGATTGCCTTGTAAATGTTTACGAATGAATATATAAGCAAGTTTTCAATATAAAATATGCAAGTAATATCATGTTAATCTATGGTCAGAGCCCCAAGGACTCACACCACTATTATCTCCCTTGAATACTCAGAACCTCTCTTTTTCTTCTAGATGGAGAGCTTTATAATGCATTGATTTATTTTTTTCTATCATGTTTTAAAGGACAATATTTTAGAAATCACCACTGAAAATATAATGCTGATACCAGATTTCTAAGCAATTCTGTATCATTTTAGAAGTGATGTTTCAAACCGAAGAATGGGCGAATAGTTGACAAATTATTACTCCGGAAATTGGAAGGTATTTCAAAATTGTTGAATTAAACAGGAACAACACTTGTATGCTTTTTCTGTATAATTGCATGTCTTGAACCAGTAAACAATTTGAGTCCAGACGCATGTTTCCGATTATTTTGTTTTTTTACTGTGTACGGACATAAATGAAACAAGGGAGCCCTATGGGAAATGTAATAGTGGTGTGAGACGGTAAGACATAAGCCAGAGCACAATTGGCCTGATATGACTTTAGAATGGTGACTACAATATGTTTAAATAAAACTCCCAGACTTTCGAATACGTTGTTAAATTAAAATAATACCTAACCTTTGATTAGATCAAAGTTTAACATTCAACCTCATTCAATGAAGAACGTGATGCTCACGAGAACACAAGAACTAAATTGTATTTTGAAAATCAACTTAATTCCATTAACCTTCCATACGATATTAAAGGATATATATATTATGTACTTTTTTACTCAAGAATAATCAGACTTAGTATAGACGTTTCACATCTAAACAATTCCGTAGGAGTAAATATATAATTATGCCAACGCCATTTTTACAGGTACGGGTGAATATACGCACCTCTCTCATTTCTTTTTTTAAAGTTTATTTTTACCAAAATATATGATATTCCGTTTTTTGACAACTGTTGTATAGTTAAATAAACGCAATATTAAGTTTCTAAACTCATGAGTTCCCACGAGTTATATATCATAACGCCACTAAAGAAATATACTTGTCAAGTCTATGGATTCCTTGAAAAGTATTAATATCAGTGTCCAGGAACAAAATTAATGTCTTGCTGAAAATTTTAAAAAAGTTACAAAATTAAAAAGAAATAAAACTTCTGGTAGTAAAACGCATTTGAAAAAAAGATGTTTAGTATGGTGACCACTCGTATTTTGTTTATTTTTATAAGGACAAGGTTAATTTTTACTGTAATTGTTTACTCAGTAAATCTAAACAAACACACAAGTCGATACTATTCGTACCAAAAATGATTTTGTATTGCTTGTTATGGTTGAAACACAATGAACTAATTAGACGTGAACTTCTTTATATTTAGAAATAGAAATACAGATACAGTACACAATTAATCACTATTTGACGTTTTATTTTATATTAAGCAAGGTTTCAAAAAAGAAATATGCTCTCGTATTTATCAATATTGATGCGTAGTAATATAGCCGCTGCATTGTACAAACACACGATCGAAGAAAATAGTCCGAATGAAACGTATTTGTTTGTTGTTACAGGTGTCACACCACTACGAAAGTGCTTCCGGGTCGTAGGGGGGCTGAAATGAGTCCATAGTAAAATTGAAGTGTAGGTTTCATGGTCATAAATTTTTATTGAAAATGCTAATTAAGTGCAGATATATATGTCTGTGAGCTAAAATAGTGGTGTTGATAAATCAGAGGTATTTCTTTGTTGTATTTCAGAACTATTTTCTGAGAACATGCAGTCAGGGATGTGGTGGTAATGCGGCGGAAGTGTCAGCTGTGCAGTGTAAATATTGACAGTGACCTGAGAAATTTCAAATCTGTGGAAAAGTTAAATTTAAATGGTAACATTTTCTGTGGATGATTCCGGAGATGTATAACTGCTCTACAAGGAAACGGGACCAGTATATGGATCGGAAGGTCTGGGAATTGGTCAGAGGCAGGACAATATTGACAATTTACTATAAGTTATACAGAGGGATTTTGTACAGGTGTGACACCTATAGTGGTTAACGTAAATACATTCACCGTGGATTAGACATGATTAAGATAACAACAAGATATTTACAAATGATTTATGTCGTAAATTATAATGATAAACGCATAAAACAGACATGACGCCTGGGTTAGATAAAATAAAAATTGTAGGGTAGAGTACAACGATGTACAACCGCGGCCACACAAGGATACGGACGCCCGTTAAGTACTGGCGAAAGCTTTGAACTTTTGAATATAAAGTCATACATTATGTCAGTTACGAAATTGTTCTCACTTCATTTAACTAATGGTCCCATAGTCATTCAAACTTACCACCTTAGTGTGTGCCATATCAAATGATAGACATTTATCAATTTGTAAACTTACAAAACCTGAAGGGTTAACCACCATTATAAAATGTTAAAACGGTTTAATCAGAGGACAGTTTATTTTGTTTGGGAATACATCAAAAGAATATGTAAATATTAGTTAAAGTACAATTAAAAAGGAAATGTATGACCTACATGAGTTATAGCATTCACAGGAAACAGTAACCATAGCAACAGAATATATAGAACAATCACAAACAATTCTATGCTGAAAGAATAAAGAAATGCCGGGTGGATTTAAGAGCCACATTTTTAAACTATTTTATAAAGCGATAATTACAGTTTTAGAATATGTAATAAGTAGCGGTATAAAGTTACAAATTTAGGTCAATAGTAGTGATCAGAGTGAGTAAAAGACAAAACAGGTAGTGAAACACCATCACACATATTCTTAAAGTGTTAATACCGCCTACAACAGTTTAATGCTGTGGTTTTTAAATTCAACCACATTTTTTTTATCCATTTAGTACACAAACATATATAAATGGAAGAAAATAGTTAGTTCTTTGAGACACCATGTAAGATTTCTGTCCTTTGACGTCATTCGTAGGAGCAGAGTGGTTCAAATAGAAGACAGACATAACGTAGCTCTAAGGATATATTGTATATTAGCTAATGGCGGGGAAACTTAAATTACTCCCCGATGACGTAATACCGATGATTCCGTGGAAACACAGGATGTAGGACATATATGAATTGTAGCTCTTGAATAATTTTCGTAAAGAAAAATGCTGACAACAATTAACAAAAGTTCTTTTTAAAAAAAGAATAAAGAGATAGACGTCTACATCTACGTTTATTTTGAATTAAGTTTGCGTTTGAGCTAACACAATAACTTTTCCGCCCTTTCAGGCATTTTCATGTAATGCCATCGTTTGTACAAAATGATGACTACGGATGGATGTGATGGATGAATATGGGAATAGGTTTTACTTCAGTTAATGCATCAACGACATATTCACACCGAGTTCAAGTTCAAGACTGACATATTGTTCACGTCCTGTTGCATAAATTATCTTCTCTAAACGAATTCCTTGAGAATATAACATATCAAGAAAACTTCTGGGTGGCACAATATTGGTATTGGTGCGTAAACGGCTTTATTTTATAAAAAACAAAAACATAATCAATCAATGACTTCTTTGAGTATAAAATATTACAAGAGTTCCTCTGAGTGGAACAAAATATGTATTGATGCGTAAACGGTTTCTTGATACAAAACATTTTTTAAAATCAATTAACGAATTATTTTTAATGTATAATAAACGAGAATATTTCTGGGTGGCACAAATTATCTAGTAACCCGTAAACATATTCTTTATACAAAATACCATTCTAAATTAATTATCACTGACAAAATTTTTGTAAAACTGAAAACAAGTTGATTCTGATCGACGATTTTATCTTTCCGTATATACAACATTTGCAATTTTACGTTTGACTGGTAAATGATTCCAGTAAGATATATTCCAGTCAGTAATAGTTTACAAGGCATTCACCGAAGGAAGTGGAAATAATCAAATCTAAGACAAACCCTGCAAAAACAGTTAGCGGAGTCTAATGTAACCGACGATATGTGTAATCGTTCCGAAAAACCAACCGGTGAAAACAAACCCATGAATGATTTTTCAGATTTTGACTAGCCTGCATGTCTTCTTACAACTGAATCTGAGCGGTAAGAGGAATTATTTGCGTTTCTTATGGACCATAAAATTTGTAAAATATCATAAAACAGAGATAAAACCTCACACGTGTACGGTGAACATTCCTCCTGTTTGAAGCTTGATCTGCTCCGCAGATGTACATGCGATGTGGAGCAATTTTTTTAAATAAAATGTCAAAATATTAAATCATGAAGTAGATTTGGTGCAGACACGTGCGCTATTGGCGAATTGAATATATCAGAAATAAGTGAACTAAATTGTATTTGAAATATTTTCGAGAATCATTTTGGAAGTACATGTACATAAATGATATCAGCAACATGAATGTATGTATTTCAAGTGTCGCAATATGTTGTTACAAGACAGCTACACATATATGTTACTTTATGTACCTATCCAAAGATGTGTCAAAGAATATGTGCATCCAATACGTAAACCTGAACTTGGTTAACCAAATGACCCCCAGGAAAGCAACCTGTAGTGAACTTTTACACCAATACGTAAAGAAAAAATACTCAAATAAACAACCTCCTATAAATTAACCTTTACTCGGTCAAGCTAACAACCTCCAATAAGTTAGCCTTTACTCGGTCAAACAAATAGCCTTCAATAAGTTACCCTTTACTCGGTCAAACAAACAACCTTCAATAAGTTAACCTGTACTCGGCCAAACAAACAACCTCCAATAAGTTACCCTTTACTCGGCCAAACAAACAACCTCCAATAAGTTAACCTGTAGTCGGCCAAACAAACAACCTCCAATAAGTTAACATTTGCTCGGTCAAACAAACAACCTTCAATAAGTTAACCTTTACTCGGTCAAACAAACAACCTCCAATAAGTTAACATTTGCTCGGTCAAACAAACAACCTTCAAGAAGTTAACATTTGCTCGGTCAAACAAACAACCTCAAATAAGTATACCTTTACTCGGTCAAACTAACAACCTCCAATAAGTAAACCTTTACTCGGCCAAACAAACAACCTCCAATAAGTTCACCTGTACTCGGCCAAACAAACAACCTACAATAAGTTAACCTGTACTCGGCCAAACAAACAACCTCCAATAAGTTAACCTGTACTCGGCCAAACAAACAACCTCCAATAAGACGATTTGTATGGTTTTTTGTTTTCATAAAATTAGGCAAATTATCATGTGCTGATCAGCCTAACATATTTTTTTCCAATAAAAGACACATACATTTCTAAATACATATTTTTTTTACCGAAGAAAACCCTGTACATTGAAGTATAACCGTTTTGTAAAAAAATGTTTTAATTTAGACTGGAGCTCGCCTATTTCAACGATTAAAAAGCACTGCTTCTTCTGTTTTGCCTTATTAATCAAATGTTTGTCCATTGCGATTAAGATTTTATACAAAATATTGATGAATCAAAGAGGTGGGAACAGACACAGTTGTAAATTATATAAGTATACACGCCTTAAGACATTACTTTCTTAAATATCTGCTTTTTTGTAATAAGGCATACCATCTAACAAACTGTAAAGAGGTCGATTATAAATTCCATATTACATGAATTGTTACAGAAGTTGTTGTGTACACAGAAATTTGTTTCGACCTTACCTGCTGCTATGCAAATAAACTTATCTAATGTACCTATGAACGTCATCAGCATACATTCAATGGACCATTAAGGATTATCATGGGGTCGGGGTAAAAGCCGGCTTATTGCAAGGTTCAGACAAATCGCATCCCTTAAATTCCGGAACTAATTAAAGAAGCTGTTATGCGAAGTCTTAGAGGCGTTTGGTTAAACAGCTTTTTGTTATCTGTTTGATAAATGATCGTATAATGGCTGATGGCATTTTAAACTGTTTTTAGTGGCAAAGAATTCTTCTCTGATCGCACCAAGTCTGCTACGTTCAGAACCATGGCTCCAGAGTCTCGTGGTCTCGGCTCCGTATATTCTCGAGACATCGCGGAACACAATCTTACGTCAACACCAGCGTTCCGTAACACAGAGCTGCCGAAAGGAAAAATTGCCGATGATTTACGACGCAATGTTTTTATCATCTACTTCTAGAAATGAGCGTTTTAAGAACCCTGATTTGTTTGTTTAAGTACATATCTCCCCGCAAACTTCTTTCATCTATGGTATTGGCATAATTGAGTCAATTTACACTGTCACGAACACGATTTCGCTTAGAGACAAATCACTCTATGGGAATTCACCAGTGAAGAAAGTTGAAAATCCCTACTTTAGAAAGATTATGCTTTCTAATAGAATTTAATAATATGGATTTTTGTATCTTTCTATTCAACCGCCTATTATTGAAGGGAATGGTCATCAAACGGCAGTATAGACAAAATTTATTGAAAAATAGTCCTTTAATTGAGAAATGGGTTTTACTTTCAAATGTTCAAAGGGTAGTACCTTACAGGTAACTAGGAAATGTTGAAGTTTTACGTGTCTTATCAGATGGGTTCGTTTTAAGATACTGTTTAGCACGACGTATGCTTATAAGGATATGATTAGGGTTTCCTGTTTTCGATAAGTAATCTTTTTGCGATATAACATGTAAACCAACTAACGTTACATAAGAGAGAATCGAAGATAAAATGATCATCTAAGCGGTGGTATAACGTTGTGTTGAAAGATACCTTTGTAGAGGTTTGACAAAGGTTATCTGCTGTCGGGTTGTTTAATGCATAAGATTTGAAGCGACGTAAAAAAATTCTTTTTGGAAATTGGGTGTTGATCTTTAAATTAACATCATTTTTTATGTGTGTTATATATTTTACTTAAATTAGAGGTATTTTATCAACAATAAAAAATACAGCGAGATATTGACAATTCGAAAAAAAAACAATGTAAAATTAGTTATTTCGAAAACAACTTTACCTAAACTTTTATTTGTATTAATGGTCTTAACTGGTTAGTCCAAACATGTGTTGCTTTTCACGCAAAAACTTAAGATAGAAATCAAGTCAATTTGTCAGTTTCTGTGTTGTCAAATTTGAGTACATTTGAATGGACATTAAAATGTACTGAACGTAACAGCTAGCTTGCAACCTGACATTTTGGGTTTGATATATATAAAATGTCTGGCATATATTATGCATATTCTCAAAAACCACCGAAGTGTTATCCTTGAAATGCGGACGTGAATAAGAAAAAAGATAAGAGATAACAATGACCAAGCGTGTATTATTAAATTTGAAAGTAATGGGAAAAACTTCATCGTTATTGAAATGGTTAATCAAATCAGAGTTCACACGAAAGTCAAAAGTGGCGGGTTAGCTGTACTGTTCAGTATATTATCAATACGTGTTGGTGTACGTTTTCGACGATTTTTGTCATAAATATTTTGTGACACGCACCCTGCATTTATACTATGAGCACTAAGGAGTATTTAACATTGTTTTCTGTGACTAATAACACTTAAGGCTTGTATTGGCTTTGATAATGGAAACTATATTTATGTTTAATAGGAAGTGTGCACTGATGTTTTTTTGCTAGAATAGTTTCATGAAATAATTTGTCATGTGTGGAATTAAAATTGTTGCCATGTTATCGCCAATGTCACGTTGCGATTAAGTTTTAGTTGTATATAGATGCATAGTCGTGTGTGCATGTAGATGTTAAATAAATAAACATGAACCTTGAATAGAACATATTAGTTTATATTAATTTATTTTAGCTCGATTTCGATGAAAGCTCAGAGCTTATATGAACTGCGTTCGAGTCCGCTTCCTGGGTAGAACCAATACTGAGTGTTGTTTTATGAGAGGCATTGGGTCGAGCTAGGGATCGAACCCGCAACCTCTGGAGTGAGCGGCCAACACTCTATCCATTACACTACCGCTCCGCTTGAATAATAATAGAATATATTATAAACTTAAATTTACTTTGCAGCTGGGTACATAATGAAGTAAACACCAGCACAAAAGGTATTAAAGTAAAGATACGCAGTTATACAATCAGCATATATTTTCAATATAAATTGAAGTTTTAAATTGACAATGACACTTTGACACAATAAGTGCACGCTCAAAAACAATTGTGAACAGTGTTGTTTCACTCAACGAAACCATGTCCACCCTACACTTATTTTTTTAGCTTTATTGCGAAGAAAGCTCAGAATATGCAGGCATCTCTCTCGATTCCTTATCCTGGACAGAAAAAAGTACTTTCATAAATAATATTTCAATTTTGGTAGAATTATCAAGTCAAATCTTTCATGCATGGAACCCATGACCTCTATCAAGAGAACCCATGACCTCTATCAAAAGAACCCATGACCCATACCAAAAGACTTAAAAATCAATCTGGTGTTTCAACAACGTACTGAACGAAAATGAGAACCCCATCCGCTGTTTAATGAAGCAAGTTCCTTTATGAAGACAGACATGATATGACAACAGGGATAACATACCTATTCACAAAACAATAAGGTATTACATGATAATTGTTTAGAGAAAAAAAAACACGAATGCAACTGAAAAAAGAAGCTTATTAGCTATGTCAAAAGTCCAATTAGCAATCCTTTGAAGCCACCGCGTGCTCCTGTAAAGATTTCAAGAAATGTTAATTACATTTTCATTTTTTATGCTTATACAATTCATCTGCTTCTGAAGAAGCGAATGTCAAATTGCATTATACATTCCAGTGTTCATTTCACGTGTTAATAACACTTAATATTCTGAGTGTCTTGCCTTCGCTGTTCTTGTTGCTATGAATACAATTTGTTACAATCCGAATATACACTTAAGTCGACGATCTCTTACAAGTGACATAAACAGGGAACTACCACTGGCCACGTGGCGTTGGCTGTCCCAGAAAATACAACGTAATGTTTACTTAGACACCGTCAGCTTGTCTAAGAAAAATGGTGTCGTTCGAACAAATATTGATCGCTTATTGGATTATCGATTTTTTTATTAAAGTTATCCGCGTCAGGTCAACTTATCAATTAACTGTCCATATACAGCGATGTCCCCGTTTCCTTTATGATACCCGTTGACTAATTAAATGTTTTGCTGATACTATATTAAACCAACTAACAAATGGTGACACAATTTAGCTGTCATGTGTACTCATTGTTGATATAAACTAGAGACATACGTTCATTTCTACGTCATATGTTTATTGCTGTGACGGGCTCCGACGATCACCTTTTCCTTACCTATGTTTTGAAAGGCTAATCGATAGCTATATGCAATACTATAAGATTATTTAACGTATTGTGGTGAAACTCATATCAGACTCGGCGCATACGGCGTCTGAAGAAAAAATCAAGATTTTTTTTTAATAAATAAAACGTGAGAGCGGCAGACGAAAGAAGTTGCAGATGTTCGGATTTTCTCAACGTCTCGATATTTTGCATGCTGTTTGTTTATATCGTTGAAATTTCTTCTAAATTTATTTCCTTTTATTTCTAATCACCATCTTGAATTTTGAACTGTACAATATAAAATCATAGGATCCATTAAACTTCTGCATATTGTACGGTCACGTGGTCACATCTAGGGTAGGTGACTGGCTATACACTTACAGGTATAGAATAAAACAGGAAAAGTTTCATTCTATTCTATCATAGATAAAATAGTACAGGTATAATTATTTTATGACTTATGCAAAATGTGCACCAAAATGGCAGATTGTGGTCGAATGATGGCTATTTGGAGAAGATAGCTCAGGTCAAGTTGAGCCTTTACTTTAGTGTTAATGTTGTTCTGCAGATAAAAAGACCCAGGACATAGTGCAAGGGTTAGACATAACATCGTATGCCCTAAAAATGTCGACTATCAGAAATGTTCGTTATACATTTTTTATTTTTCAGAAAATAATTTGACTCAAGAAAAAGAAACGTTGTAGTAATAATTGTTGTATGGTGTTTAGCGTCGCTTTAAACATTTTTTCATTCATATCGCGACGGTGTCTACTTGAGACAGTATTCTAAGCGCTGTCACACTGGAGTATCATGCCGCAGACACATGGTATGATACCCCACCCAGCCACATTATACTGACACCGGGCCGACCAGACCTAGAGCCCTCCTCTAAATGCTGAGCGTCAAGCGAGGAAGCTTTTAGTACCATTTTTAAATTCTTTGATATGACCCGGCCGGGGACTGAACCCACGACCTTCTGCATGCGAGGCGGACACTCTACCACTAGACCACGCCGCGATATGTAGTAATTATTAGTATGTCTGCATGTTCAAAGCACACATACATGTAATCAAATTACAATATCAATTGGCAATATATATATACATACTATTATCAATCAAAACGATTTACTAATTAAGTAAAATTGAACCTGTTATAAAAACAAGCATTAGAAATTAAGAGTCAAATTTAAATTAAATGCAAAATCTGTTACGTGTTAAATATGTTATTTTAGAACTGATTTTGATATAAACAAATTGATGTAAAATTATTCATGTAAAAATGTACACGTATTCCAATAATGACGAATCGGTTTAGGTAAATGAGACCATGAAAACAGATATTGCCTTAAACTAATGTTCACAAGAAAAAATGTAGGAAAACAATTATATTCCAATAATAATATTAATCGATGACATATATTTGTTATTAAAATCATGTTTATTGTTCCCAGTACAGCCATAGTCTGAACTGTTGCGAACATCGAGATGGAAGTAATACCAGGAAGAAGGACGAGACGGACGATATTGAATATAGAAATGCTACATTAATACATTAAAATTATCAAAAAACACTCATATTTTGACAAAGTATTATACATTTATATATATGTATAAAAGTATTATTATTGGTATGAAATGCATTAACACAGTATGGAGAATTACCATTTTACAGTGCTAAAACATATAAAAAAATACCCTGACTAGCTTTCAGCTTTACGCCTTCATCAGAGGACGACAAAAAAAAGTAGGAAAAAAAAACCACAACAAAACAACAACACAAAAAAACAACAACACAAAAACAAACTGTTTTCTATCTATAAATATATTTCTATCTATCTATATTTGTGAATACGTAAACGTTTAAAGAATATCTTGTTAGAAATCGGGGAACTTTGACGAAGTACTGGACCTATTGTGACTTAAAGGGATTATATTGGCAAGTAACACAAACACACTGTTAATCCAAACTTCCCCTGTATGCAGTGTGCACAAATTAATGCTTATGTATTGACGTGTAACCTTTATTTATTTGAAAGTTATCAAATTAACAGTAATTGAATATTGGCCAAAACTTTAATACGCCACGCAATAAAGTATTGCGCAATGTTTATATTGAACTCCGTAAACTTCCCGAACAAAACCTCGGTAACGAGATCGGGAACGAGTCTTCACGATGTTATCCGGTGATTGATCGGAAACCCGAAAGCGGTTCGTTGGAAATGGCGAATGTAAACAAAAACAAAAACGTGGCTTCAGAAACCCGATGTTTGTAATAAAGAGGTTATACAATTAGACACTTTAGACGCGTATATCTCTAAGTTATAAGTGTATCTTCATGCTTGGCGTGTGTATTTAGGACAGGAAATTGACGGTAATATGCCCATGTAATCCTTTTAAACCACTTTTTCGTAATGACCAACAGCCAGCCATGTTGTAAACGACATATGTTTTATTGACCAGTGGTATCAAAATTAATGTATCTAGCTGTAGCACCTATTCGCTTATCTCTTATGACTTTGGGAATTGGCGTCTTTCTTGTAAGGGAAGAACATTCCTGCAAAAATGTGTCGTGCAAGATAACAAAAACAGACATTATCCTTTTGGTTAGGACTTGCATTTCATATGTCATTTAAAACTAACTGAAGCATATGTTCCTATATGTAATCGCATTCTGCAATTTGCAAGTTGCAGAGTGAAAGGGGTCAACTGTAAATAAATATCAGATCAAATCAGCGCACAGACATTTATTTTGAATTCTATAAATTTGATTTTTTACAAATTATAGATGAGCTGATTACATTGAGTGTAGGTTAAATCTATAAATAAATCACTGCCAATGGCATAATTATGTATTAAGTGTCACGTGGCTAATGCAATTTCCCATGATCCTGTGCAGCTATGATGACAAAAATGCACTTTGTCCTTCAACACATTTTTGTTATCTGCACTGTGCTGTAACTAGTTGCAAATTTTGATGCACCATTGGAACTTCTGTTGTAAATCATTTAGGGTAGCTGTTTCGTTTTTTCATGGATTAAGTGTGCAACATCTATGGTGCTATATTACACCAATCATATCAATAATGATGACGCATGCACAAATGACTCGGGGCACAATTAAAAGTAAAACAAACAGTTGTATATTGGCAAATATAATAAGAACACAAGCTTGCCAAACTATAGATGAAAGACAGAAATGTACACTAAACATACAAGTAAAAATAAACCGAGCTTTTTATATATTATATACATAGATATACAGGTAAACATGAAAATAATATATATACAGGTAAGAATATATTTAATATTAATTAAACATATGGGTAAGAATATTAAAAAAAAAACATACATTTACAAAATACACGTACAAATAAACACAAAATTAAAAAAGATGAACAAACAGAATAAAAAAAATAAATAAATATAATATTGACATATGCGGGTAACAATATGCATTACCGTTTATATATGATAGAAATACAGGTTAAAGTAAGCAAATGGACACAAACGATAAATAATAAGCTTATAAAAAGCATATAGGCTATAAATACTGTTCAAATTAACATACTTGCAGTTATTTGATAGACGTGAAATAATAAGCAGGCTAGTACATAATTGATAGTTACGCAAGATAGTCTGTAAGGTTTTACGTGGCATTCATCATGAATATTTTGTGCATATCCGTCAATTAATTTTCGGTGTCAGAACGTAAATATTGATATTACTGTTGATAAACCGATATCAATACATTATTAAATCGACATCATTTCGCACTCACGATAAGCGGCACGAAGAAGCCGAGCATATTGACGAAGATTAATGAGTATCAGGTAAATGCTAACAGACAAAATGTAATAATAACGACAGAAAAAAACCTAATGTAAAATTAGTTATTTCAAAAACAACTTTACCTAAACTTTATTGGTATTAAGGTTCCTGACTGGGTAGTCCAAACCTGTGCTGCGTTTCACACAAAAAACTTATGATAGAAATCAAATCATTTTGTCAATTTCTGTCTTGTCAAATCTGAGTTCATTTAATGAACATTAAAATGTACTGAACACAACAGCTAACTCGCAACCTGACATTTTGGATTTTATATATATATAAAGTCTGGCATTTTATGCATCATAGTGTTATCCTTGAAATGCGGATAACATTGACCAAACGTGTATTATTGAATTTGAAAGTAATGGGAAAAACCTCATTATTAATTCAATTCAATTCAATTTTATTGGCAAATTATCAGCAAAAATATGCCTTTGGCCATTTACAATATTTTCAAATCATATGGCAAAGACATAACAATTACATATTACAATCAATACATTTTGAATTGTTTAAGTATCATAGTATATATAACATAGATAACATAGATGAGAAACAGTAAAAAACTGTAACACACAAAAATGCACACTGCCGCGCGAGCATGTACTCACTTTTTTTCTACGTTTTTAAGCAAAACAACGAAATACGAAAATTAGGTATTAATCAGATGGTTACGAACCTTAAATGCTTCATATATAAATTTAGAAATATAAGTAGTTTTCGTCCTTTCGTGGATAATAAATTTACAAATTTATTAGACGTAGGCCATGCGTTCTGTTGAATATATTTACGACGTAAATCGTAGTATCTCGGACATATTAGTAAAAAATGGTATTCGGACTCTATAGTATTGTTCGTACACATTTGGCAAATTCTACTCTGTCTTTCGACACCAGTATATCTTCCGGATTCAATCACAAGATTATGTGAAATTAATCTAAAACAGCTCAATTGTTTTCGTTTGGTATCATCTGTAATTATTATTATTATTGAAATGGGTAATCAAACCAGAGTTTACACCATATTCAAAAGTGGCGGGTTAGCTGTACTGTTCAGTATACTATCAATACTTGTTTGTGTACGTTTTCGACGATTTTTGTCGAAAGTATTTTGTGACACGCATTCATATAATTATGAGGTAAGAGTGCATGTATATAAACATGTGAGTGATAGAACAAATTAGATGCTGTACCTCTTATATATTTATGCAAAAACTGTGTAACTTTCGATTAATGTATGTAACTTACGCAAAAATATGTCACTTTAAATGATATTATGTTATTAACGCGAAATCTGTGTAACTTTCGCTGAATATATGTAATAGACGAATAATTCATGTAACTTTCGCTAAATGTATGTATCCCTTGTATTTGTAAAACCGCGATATATCTATTACCGCGAATGCCCGTATAAAAACAATCTCGGAAGACATGCGTAAAGCTCCAACTTCCGTTAGCGTCGCCATTTGTTTGCATTTCGTATCGGCAACTGTTTATTACTCAGCATACTTGAGTAACCTTATTACTGTTTATTATTGATGCAATTCTTTACATGGTTGAAAAAAAATAGATTCGCGGTATTAGGTATGACCAGTACAACTTACGTGATATATGTGTTACTTTTCGCTGAATATATGTAATTTACGAGTAATTCTTGTAACTTTCGCTAAATGAATGTAACTTACGCGATATCTGTGTAACTTTCGCTGAATATTTGTAATTTATGAGAAATTTGTGCAGCCTTCGCAAAATGTATGAAATGTTCACGAAAAAATGTGTAACTCGCTGGATTGATATATTTATGATTTTCGCGAAATCTTACTAAACATATATATTATAAAGAAAAGAAGACCACAAATGCTATTGTCAAATAATGTTGGCAAAAGTTAAAACTCTTAGCACTAATAAAATTTGAATTAATACGGTAAAGATGTGCTTCAACACGGTTCATATTCAATTTTCGAAATTCACTGGCCAATTCCACCGATGTATGATGTTGATATACCTCAATACACTAGCCGTATCAACATAACGACATCAGTGCATCGTATATTTACCATTGTCGTACGGTGTTTGTTTCGTCCATGATCAAATAAACATTATTTAAATTATATGTAAAAATATAGCAAAGCCGAATTAATGCGCACTGGCATAGGTCTATCGTGTAACAAGTGTCCGGAAGACGGTAATCAGCTTAACAGATATTCCGCATCACGGTCGACGTGTATAATGGTACAAGTTAATTTGTTTTCAAACACCGCCATTAAAGTGTCATTTGAAACACAACAGATTTTATGTCATCGTTCTCTAAATTATGGGTATCTGCAATTTTAATTCCGATCAGCGTAATGGCGTTTTTAATGCCTCCCCAGGACAAACGCAATGGCGAAGTGGTCATAAAATTGTACCCATTGAGGGGATTTTTACTGATCCGTTATTTTTGGAATGCGCTGTCAGCGGGGTCCTTTTCAAACTTTCTATAATTTGATATATGTTTTACGTATAAACGATCGTGATAAAGGACATCCCCGTAGTGTCCCCATTTTTTGAAGTTTTAATGTCGTCTGCAGAACCGTAAATCATTCAATTACATGACATCATCGGTCAGCGTAGGTGTAATTACAAGGACTTGCAGTAGGTCCTTCTCCGGCAATGTGCGGACTTTTCCTCGGACATCTGGACCTTTTAATTGACACTTTGACGCGAAAACTTGATGTGTACTTTGTCATTAATTGAATACGGTATAATTGTTTTAAGGCAATGTTATTCGTCTTGAAACAAACCGTTCATTGTCATCATTCTAAGAGAAGGAAAATAGCGTTCAATTAATGAAATAGTGTTTTATAGAACAGCAATTTTCCTTAAATCATGTTACATTTGTTTAATCTATATAATAGTACTGTATCTATAGTTTAAACATATTTTATTGCCAAATATATACACATATACATATAACAAGCATTCAAGGAACATTGACATAAATGCAGGCAAAATGGTTTGGCCATTAGTGCCCACCATATTAGTTACGGCCATCCATGTATCTATAAATTTGTAATAATGAATTCGATCCACAAGATACATAACTCTCGTTCCACAAATTGTATGTAAGTAACATTGCGTTAGATCTTCATCGATCTGAAATGACCTTTGCTAGTCACAAGTAAGTTTATATTTCAGGAATATTTAACAATTAAAGTAATAACTTACATTTTTAGTATCAATGTACTCGATAAAACCACCATATCGCTTTCACATTCTAGCACCAATGCACGTGTAAAGTAGATATATGTATTGCATCCTAAAGGAACTTTCCAAAATTTTAGAATTCGCTCCAAACATGTTTGTTCAATATATCATGTTTATGTCTACTCATTGGCACGTATTGGCAAAACGATATATATTTAAACATGTCAAAACATATGTTGAAAAGGGGTTTTCTGGGCTAAGCGTCTGGGTTAGACTGAAATAGATGTTAGGCTTAAAATTGCAGCATATTTTGAGTTACGTGAATTCATTTTGAATTCAATTCAATCCTGATATACTTCCTTAAAGAAAATTTGATAGAGGGGACGGTAACGTTACGCCTTTTGTTTACTAGTCGTTGCTTCCTGACGTAAAACCTAACATGATTATGAAGGTTGGTGGATATGCGTTCAGGGGAGAAAATATTAGGGTGTGTGTGGGGTGGGGGCTATGTCTCGCGCATCTGCTTTAAATACATTAAAATCTACACATGTACACAAAATCGAAATGAAAAATCACTTAACCAGCTTTTGAAACAGCGTACCGGCACCATTGTATTAAGCAGGTGTGCGTGACGTAATATCTACCCCTTGTAAATTACAGGTTCAATGAAGGAGTTACGTCACGAATGTAAATTAATGAAATATATGACATAACCTTGTGACGTTATATGACGTTTTGGCGCGCCATGTTAGAGTTTGTTAGAAAACTCACTTTATCTATATATATCCCGATTATAGATGTCATTAGATTATAAACAAACTTCTTAATGGCAAAGTACAGCCAAACCTGTATTAAGCAGCCAGTCAATGGAAGAAGCAAAAGTGGCCCTTTAAGACAGGTTGTTGTTTATTATAGGTTTATTTACTCTGAAAGCATATAACTTGGAAACACGAAATATGGTTGCTTAAGCCAAGTGGCTGCTTAATAGAGGTGACTGCTTACAGGTTTGACTGTATCGCCATTTAACTCACGAAAATGCGCATGATATAGAAACGTAATAAAGTGTCCCCAAATATCGAAGCAGTAAATTAATAATAAATACAAGATGGATGGATGCCGTGAATTCCGACCATCTCGCAGCTGTAGGTGGGTCACAAATCGCTGGACTCAATTAAACATTATTCATAAAAGTGGTCCAAAACGCTGTCAATAATTCAATAATAATATAATTACTTAGCTTTGTCGGCGTGAACGGATAATTCTGACGGTTTTGATTGGCTTTTACCAGCAGAGTCCATTTTATGATCTTTGCTGTCTGACTAATGATCGATTGATGCATCAGTTCATGTACGGATCTACAAGGTTAACATATGCTAGCTGTTTGTCCGATAATACACAATGACACGGACGGTTAATTGAATTAGTTTAAAATGCCATGACATGTTACTAACTGTATAGTTTGAAGACACATTTTGTCGATCTCAAAAGTCGTGAGTTCGAATCCCCGCCCGGCAACAGTCTCCGAGATAATTGATAAACGACATTGTGTCTCATTATCATTCGTCTCTCACCGCTGATTCAAGTGGGAAAGTTATCAGTTACTTGCGGTGATGGGGAGTGCTAGAGTACTGGTTAACCTTTCAGGATCCCAGAAAACAATGGTAAGGTTAACTGATCGTCTGTTAGCCCTCGATGGCATAAGAATGACGCTGAATATTCAATCAATCAATCAATCAATCAATCAATCAATCAATCAATCAATCAATCAATCAATCAATCAATCAATCAATCAATCGATCGATCTTAAATACAGGCATATGTGCATATACGTTACAAAAATGTAAAAGTATTTGACGGTCACCACCCGCCTCGTCCAAATCTGGGAAACAAACTACGTTATATTTAAACCTAGACAAATCTGCTGAAAACATAGACATTTGCGATCATATTTATTTTTATATCGATCTCCCGCCCGGAGTATTAAAGTGAATTCGGTACTATATATATATATGTGTTTTAAGGATATAATAAGAAAAGAACAATGAATTCCCGCACCCCTGTTTTCTTCAAATTTACGTACTTTGGCATGAAACCTGCAAAGATATTGTTATAGAGACATGGTATAAATAAAAATTGTAGTTCTAGCTCTATTGCTCAAGTTTTAGCCATAGGCAAACACACACGCGTATGCCTTACACATAATCTAAGCGTTTTAATATATAGCTGTATATTGTAATGAACTCTAGCCATCCCCTTCCCCTCTTTATCTCCCCACCCCACAAACACCATTCTTATATATAAGGGCAAACATCAAAGAAAATTGGCAGTAACTATAATATATTCCGTTTCATATATTTAGCTAAAAATATTCAGATTAATATCTTATGCCTTTTTTTCTTATATTATTTATATAAAAACGAATACGGAAAACACAAATACGATCCATACATGAAAAAAAACAACAACAAAAAAAACAAAACAAAAAAAAACACCATAGTACCATGATAGATCTGCACCTGTGTATGGTATCTACTAAAACCCGTGCGAACGAGACTATGTCATGTGCGGTCAAAAGTCAAATATATCTGCTGTCCTTGTATGTCCGTCTCCGGACAGTTTTATGAACCTATAAATCCAATGTTGTGACCGGTCTGGCAGCGAACCCCACGTGAAATTCATTAAAGATATTAGTATCGGCCTTAAAGGTGCTAAAACTTAGATATTGTGTCAAAACGAAATTTGGTCCACGTAGGTGGTATATCATGTATTAATTAAATAATAACGATATGGTTGGATTGTCTGGTCACCGCGTCCTATGGTTATTTCGGACAATCATAAAGCTTCAGATATTAACATTTTGATAAAAGTGCCTGTAGATCAGAAAATGTTTGCGTTTGGTATATATCAATTGTACTTGGAGAATGTTAGAAAAATTATGTTATTAATAATTATAAATATATTTTAAAAATAATTATTTAAATTTCTTAGATATTTTCTTTTTCTTATCAAATCGATGAAAAATTATGAAATAGTATTTATTCAATATATTATTTATTTTATATACACTTTAGAGATTAAAAAATAATAAAATGTGTATAGAAAGAGATTGACGAAAAATCAAATATCCGGTAAATATGAAACAAGAAATAAGAATGTGAAGATATGAATGACAGATTTGATAAACAAGAATTGTTGCCTAAAAGTAATGAAATATAAGTTTCTCTTTTGTAAATTTAAACAATCTAAACATATCAGAATTTAAATAACCTCAAAAGTCTAGTAGAAATAAACAGTTGCCAATAATCGTTAATATTAAACATATTTATTACTGTATCTGTCATTTGTTTAACTTCAGGCATATTCTGCAGTAGCGCTATTGTTTACGGGATATATAAAGGATATCGTGTGAGCAATACCGAATTATTAAACGAGCTAGCCAAAACAGCTTTCCCGAGAAACTCCACGAACATAATTCCATATTTTCAAGTGCGTTTAATAAATTAAATGCAATAAAGAAAAACAGCAATATACCAATTATTGCTATTGTTAATTTTAAGAGAAACGAGAAAAAAGATTCTATATTTAAAACTTTAAGATTATATTTGTTTACGTCAGTCAATATATTGCATAAAGTCTCAAAATAACTTTATATAACAATAACAAATCAAACTGATTCATTCCAACCAGTCGGAAGGCAGCTTTGCGTTTTACGTTCGGGTGTCATACGGAAAACACCGAGCGACGATCGGTAGTGATCCCACGAGTTTATTACACTCCTACACCGGTAAGTCACGTGATAATTGCGATACATTATGACGTCAGAAACATCGATGGCTCGAACCCGACGGGACTGGACAAAATAGTTCGAGTTTAAGTTTGTTCGAGCCAAGTATTGTTTACACATTGAAATAGGAATTTAGCCGGTGGCTATATATGGTGTTCCACTATTCCGTGTTCGAGCCAACGAAGTTCTACTGTATATAATTGATATAAACGTGGCATGTTGTTAAGGACTTGGGACATTAGTAATATAGATATAGGAGA
>CM055894.1:22350631-22525631 GCA_029582155.1 Panopea generosa | reverse complement strand
TGGCTATTACTTCTTCGTAAATCATTATCTTACTCACTATATACCCGGACCCGTTCAGCTCAGGTAGCAGTGTGTCACTCAATCATGGGATCGTGGGTTCAGATATCCACCCGGACACCATAGCTGTGATCATGGACAGATGACGTATTTCTATAGACGCATTTTTTTTTCTCAAATGAATTGCCACAGCCTTTGTCATAGGACGGACGTGTATCTCCGTGTATCTCCGTGATCTCCTTGCATCTCTATCCCTACCATTCCAAATATAATTTCACTAGCCTCATCCCTATGCCAATATTAAAAAAAAAACCTATATTGAACTCACATTTTGAACTTAAAAACTGATTTGTTAGATTATATTTCCTTGCCATGTTGATGAAAATGTGTGCATACATTTATTATAATCTCTGCAAACTAAAATGTTTCACCAATGACTATATTTGTAATTATTGGAAATAAGATCTGCAAAATGTGTAAAGTTATAAGGGATTCTTTGCAAAACATATATCATGTACATGATCGACACATTTTATGTAGTGTTTTAGTTGTATATAAATACTGAACGGAACAGCTACACCGCCACTCGTTACGAACTGTTTTGGCTATCATTTGAAAACTGACTCGACTACAGTTTTCAACAATAATGTTATGAATCCAAATCTAATAATACCAACCTGGTCGTTGTTATCTGAAGTGTTCTGTACTATTCAAGTTAAAAGGTTAAAGAGGCTTTGACACATTTTGAGAAAATAAATCAACTATCTGGTGGCGGGTTAATGTTCACTATATATTGAATACTAAACTAGTGAATATATCTATAATTATTGAAGATTAGTTCTGCTATATTGAAAGACGTTATTAGGAATTCTTTGCAAAATATACCTTGTACAAGATCGACACATTTCATGAAGTGTTTCAATTGTATGTATGTCTATGTTTTCAGAGCAAATTAACCTTTATAAGGAACGACCGGTCTTAAAAGGTCAATGCCCCATCCCACCCCCCTTATTGACTGGCTGCTTAATGCAGATTTGAATGTATACTTACATGTATACAGCATATTTTTTCTACATGTTTTATTGTTGCTATTTGCTTCGATATTACAAGTTTTCAGAAACTACAAAGATGATCTTGAGTGCAAAAAATTCAAACGTTAACACAGTATTATTATGTCGAACATTATCCGCATCTGTTTAATACTGTTTGAATTGTCCTGGGTTACATTGAATTACATAAATAACATTCCATTAATATGGATAGTGTTAGTTTTATTTATGCTATATGAAACTGTTACGCATTATTAGAGAAAGTGTAAGATTTATTTATGCTATGTGAAAATGTTACGCATTAATACATATAGTGTTAGACTTATTTATGCTATGTGAAAATGTTACGCACAAATATAGATAGGGTAAGACTTATTTATGCTATGTGAAAGTGTTACGTTTCAATATAGATAGGGTTAGACTTATCTGTGCTATGTGAAAATGTTAAGCACTGATATATATATATTATTAAACTTATTTCTGCTATGTGAAAATGGTACGCATTAATATATATAGTGTTAGAGTTATGTATGCTTTGTGAAAATGGTACGCATTAATATAGATAGTGTTAGACTTATTTATGCTATGTGAATGTGTTACGCATTAATATAAAACCGATTTTTACACATTTTTCATGTTTATTTTGTTCACGTTTGATTGAAAGTTTCGTACTTTTACGGGTTTGTTCCACATCTATTAATCAATAAATGGCCGTATTTATGTCATATTGTCTGAAGTTACTAGATATAACAACTTGGGGGCGTTTCAGATTTATGAGTACAGCGTACGGCTTCAACAGACAAACATTTGACAATTGAAAACATTGATTTACTGACTCCAGAGGTGACTTAATAATTATGAAAACATTTCGAACTGTCACCAGTACCAAAAAAACACTTGTTTAAAGCAAACAAATATGGTATTTTGAATGTGTACGGACTTGGATACCACCTGTCTTAGCTAGAATATACTATTAGAGGCAATAGTAAACAACTTGTGCACATTATCGTATTCAAGGATTATGTAAAAATATTTTCTTAAAATGTCTGCAATTGTTTTACAATGTTTGTAATAGTATTAAATATATTGACTGAATGGTTGCTATGTTTTACCAACGATGCTCACTTGCGTAAGTCTGGTCAGATTAGCTCAGTCGTTAGGGCGCCTGATTATCAATCCAGTGCACGAGTACTAGTTAACCTTTCAGGATCCCAGGAAACAGTGGTTAGGTTAACTGGTCTGTTAGACCTTGATGGCATAAAAATGACGCTAAATATTAAATTAGTCAATCAATCACTTGCTTTTTCTCCTGATATGGGGACTGGTTTCCCTGACCCCCACCCCACCCCAACAGCTAGTGAATTGAGGGCTACCGAATGTCTAACAACCTGACGTCTGGCATGAATAGCTTTCGGGAAGTAACTGTGTACAACATAATGGTGTGTCATAGGCCCATTGTGGATGTCCCTTCCAATAGAGGTGACACTATAATAAACAAACACTTTTCACTTTTTATTTACTTACATCACATTCTAGAAGTCAAGCGACAGACTAAAACATAAGAACAGTTTAAATTATATCTGTACACTACTTTATTAAAGCTTCAATTATATATGTACAATACTTTGTTATAGCTTAAAATAGATATATACACTACTTTATTATAGCTTAAATTATATATTTACACTACTTTATAATAGCTTAATTATATATGCACACTACTTTATTATTTTTCAAATTATATTAGTATGTACACTTCTTTATTATAGCTTAAATTATACCTGTACACGACTTTATTATAACTTAAAATATATCTGTACATTACTTTATTATAGCTTAAATTATATATTTACACTACTTTATAATAGCTTAAATTATATCTGTACACTACTTTATTATATGTTAAACTATATCTGTACACTACTTTATTAAAGCTTAAATTATATCTGTACACTACTTTATTATGGGTTAAACTATATATGTACACTACTTTATTATAGCTTAAATTGTATTATATCTGTACACTACTTTATTATAGGTTAAACTATATCTGTAAACTACTTTATTATAGCTTAAATTATATCTGCACACTACTTTATTATAGCTTCACTACTTTATTTTAGCTTAAATTATATCTGCACACTTCTTTATTATAGCTACACTACTGTATTATAGCTTAAATTATATATGTACACTACTTTATTATAGCTTAAGTTATAAATATATACACTACTTTATTATAGCTACACTACTGTATTATAGCTTAAATTATATCTGTACACTACTTTATTATAGCTTGACTGGGAAATGGTCTCTAGTTTATATGAACTGTTCTCGAATTCGCTTCATGTGTAGAGGCAGTACAGAGTCACGTGGGAGGACGTCTAAAGTCCCCCCTGGCTGTATTAATTTTGAGTCTGAAGAGATGAGAAGATTGCAATTTGGTTTCCTCTCGGATCGTGTTTATAAGCATGCATGGTCAAGTCATAGTTATCGAGTATATAGGAGATTCATGCGTGACGTGAATGTTAAGTTTGGACCATCTAATAGTGGACCATCTGGTTGTTTGAACATGCGATCTACCCAACTTTAATGGTTGCAGAGATACACAAACTGCATTATATACATGTACAACTGCAACCAGTCAACATACAGACAATAATCATCTTACAATATTTAATGCAAGGGTGTCATGCCTTTGATAAAATATTTACAGATAATGATCCTTAAAATGTTTACTGTATCAATTTTTTTTTTTAAATCAGTAGGAAAGTAACTATGACAATGGTTTTTATTATCCAGGATGTAAGCAGCCTGCTTCTTGTACATATTTGTGTTTGACTGCTGGTTTGAAGTGACCTAAATGTTAAGAGTTCCTGTTAATTCTGCATGGGTCATTAAAGGCAAGGGAAGGCCGTCCCTAACACCTTTTGGAACCGACTTACCATCTGTCTCTGTTATGTTGGTGAAGAAAGAGATTTAGTTGGTTTAGGACTTGATCAAGAAAATAGCGTTTTGGGTGATATGTGAACTAAACGATTCTAAATATATTTTTTGTGTGAAGGAAAAACCAATACATTACTGATGCTTCTGATTCATTGTTTCATATTATTTTTCTTATATACCTTTTCCTTTTTTTTGTGAATAGTTATTTCTTATTACCTACTTCATTATACTTAACAAGTAATCTCTTGATCCTTATTTGTCTCAAATGTATGCTGTTTATTTGTAATGTTAATCAACCACAAAGTCCTCCAGGGTTGAGAGGATATTCATTTGAGGCTCAAAAATGTCCCTGCTTCTGTAGCATACACATAGGATGGTGGCAAACATGCAGACATCCTCAAGCAAAACAAAAATAATTCGATGACTTTACGGAAGTAAGAACAGCAGGAGAGAAATAATGGGTCAAATAAGAGTGAGATAGGCACACGTAGCCAGAGCCTTTGTCCATTTAAGACATTAGGATACAATCGCATTATTGACTCACAGTCATTCCACACGTCGCACAATTAATGAGTAAGGAAAGCATGACTGGCAATCGTAAAGACAACTACTAAACACAGTAGAATCCGAGATTACAGTCTCTTTCAAGGTTTGGTGCACCAAAAACTACGTGTAAACTCCTATGCGGATATTGTTTTGTACATAAACTTGTTCCTTCTTAAGCTAATCGTGGTTATAAAGTGTTCCGTAAGTATATGAATATATAGGTCACCTTTGGTCTGAGCCTACATAATTATGTACACATCATTCATTTATGCAATTGCTTCCAAAAATTTCGTCTGCCTATACACTTTTAATTGATTAATATTATTGTCTGATCAAGTGTGCTGTTTGACGATCAACTATAGAATGAAATACTAAGCTGGCTATAACGTATTTTTACATGTTAACTATCTTACTGCTCTGGCTTCTCCAAAGCCATCGAGTACATCTGCATATATCACTTGTTTATGTTCTTTATATTAATATTTACTTGAGCTTGTTGGTGCTGTACACCCTTGAAATGTACATTGTCGCAGTATTTGTGAAAGGGTAGTCTGGTGGGTATACTTTTATTGACAATATATATATAATTTTGTGATGTGACGATGGGAGAAGAGTGAAGTTGGTCGCTGCCGGAAACAAGCCGTGAACAATGTCTTATTTCCCCTGTGACGGTTTGTTACTCCCCGTTCCGAGGTACTCCCCTGCCCATTTTTTTTTCAGCATGCAAACTGAACGGAACAGCTAACCCGTCATTTTTCCAATATTTTCGTTAAAATAGTGAGTAGTGCTATTTGAATATGTATACGACATCAATCACTGTTATCGTAAATGTTGTTTCTTATTCAAGTTCAAATGCCAATGAAATTACTTTCATATTGTTTATAATTAGAATTGTATTCTTTTTCAAAAATGTCAGGTGGCGGGTTGGCTGTTCCGCTTAGTATATATGTTACACATACTCGTATTTTGATTGGTTTATTTATAAGATTATGCTATTGAGATGATTGCACTTCGTTTCCTATTGTACAAGTATTGTCTTATTAACACATATAGTGATATATGTGTAAGGTATTTGAATAGTCAATATGAGTATTTAAGCGGTGTAGTTATATCTGATACTTTGTAATATGTATTAAGGTGATACAAGTCAGTACCTGTATTTATAAGTGATGGGGGTTTGTTTCGTCGGTTTAAATAACATCACGTGTGGAAATTTAAATTTTGATAAACGAAACTAAAATATAAAGTTTAGAAATTCCATTAAAATTCTACATGTTAAGAAAAAAATAGCATCTTATGTTAAGTAACTGACAAACTGTTTCGGTAAATCTGAGAATTTAAACATTGTTGCTATATCATAGGTTTTATTACATTATTAGTGTACTATTGGTTACCGTTTTATACGTGTAAGTGGGTCACACTGTGACTTTGAATGGTTGTCACTGGTTTAAATAATAGTAGGAGTAAGATTTTAATTTATCGACTCACAGAAGAAATCAAAACACTTCTGGTTGAAAGAATTGTAATAAATTGGCGTTGAAACATTTTTTCATTGATAGACTGAATAGCATTGACATACTTGATATACTATTTGCATTCAAAGTAACTACTAGTTCAAGGGCTGCGTTCAGCAGTTTAACAGCAAACACGTATAATGCCTAATTTCTTAAAAGTGTTGCCTAGTGCGTGCTAATTTGAGGTTGAGCCAATGTCCAGGAAAATGTAAGCTGAAGTAAGTAAACGTTTAACTGAACTGAACGCATGCCAATTAGCGTATTTTTGCATTACAAATGCCTATGTGTGGAATCAGAACCTAAATGAATAATTTACTATTTAATGTCAAAGGAATTAAACTCGATTTCAATTCATGTGAATGATGACATGGGACTACTTCTCAAATAATATCATTGTTATTTTTATTCTATCAACGTTTTCTTCTGTAATGAAATTTGGCATATTTAGACGTCCATTTACATACATTTATTTTGACTTTTAAAGACAGGCAAATAATTTCAAGTCTATGCATTTTGCTATTTGCATTCTTTGTGGTTGGTCTGTCCTATTTTTTTTTAATTGTTACAGTATCCCATTAAACATCACGTCGACGTTCACGAGACGTTTATTTTACGTGTGTCAAGACAGAAAAACTGTTATATCTTAATGTTACTGAAGAAAAGTCGCTCATTCTTGGTATAATTAACATCGTATAAATTAAAATGATAGCATGCACGTCGACCGTTAAGAGTATTGCAAGGAACTTTGATATCATAGTATAATTGGAAGTTTCTTGAAACGCAGCCATCCACCATCATGAAATGTTCAAGAATTAAAAACACCCGGAATAATTGTACATGGTTTTGTTTAGTTTATGTATTTGTGTATGTGAAGCATGGCTGTGTATTGCACCATACAAATGAGCGTGCTGTCGTAAATGAATAGTCTGACGGGGCTAGTTTTATGGTATGTAAATATGGGAAAGAGCAAGGTCGGTTGCTTTCGTTTATGGTGTAAGCCCACCATTGATTATTGTACTGACTTCTATAGTAGATAATAAAAGTTTGAAGGCTTGTAAATCATAGAGAGAGAAACCCAAATGATAGAAGTGAAACTTACATTTTACTGTTTGTCAACCTCTGCACTACCAAAATATGATGAGAAAAGTAAGAGGTATATGTCATATAAGAGATTATTTTTCTGCTCAGTGTGTACACTGTTGACAACGTGAAAGTAGACTTCTGAAATCATGTATTCATACCCCAATTTCCAAGCATCATTTTTTTTTCTAAATTCACTATTCAAACATAACAATGCTTTCAAAAACATCAATAATGTCATTCAAATAAAATATGGAAATGCAATTTTAAAGAAGGAGAAACGAGGATTATTTAGATCCGACATTATGTGACTACCCCACGGAAGCATTTCCTGTTTCCAATGATGGTACTTTGCCTTATATATATATAATTATGACGAATATTATTTTTCATAGAAGCATACCTTTCGCACATACGATCGCAGCTTTAAATATCTGCATTGATAATAACGGGATATTAACACTATAAGGTTCTTTAGCTTCAGTCATAAACAATTTCAAGTACAGGAATTAAAATTTCCACTCGTTATCAACGAAATACATTCGATTCTTAACAAAAAACAAATGTTCTAAAGCATTCATTCAGAAACAAGGATTATTCATGGTAGCCATTATGAGACTAACCCACGGAAGCGCATCCTGTTTCCAATTGTGGTAAGGTCAATTCATTTGCAAGGTTTAACACCCACCCCTCTATCCCCAATGATGGGTTTGCTACTGGCTGTTCCAAGGAAGTGACCCTATGTTGTCACTTGTTTTCTGTATGTATATAGTATGATTGGTCTACACATATTGATGATGTTAACGTTGTTGCGTTGAATTTCTTTCCTTTAATGCTATGTCTTCTGTTGAACATATGTTTTCTTACTTTATGAAGATTTAATCGAATTCGAAGAAAACTACTAGATACCGTCAATATGTGACAAGACATAACTTTCTTTTAAATACAGCACGGAGATCAGAGGTATAAACGCTGCTCTACTGTTAGGCAGAAGAAGAAGAGGGTTTGTTTCTGATTGTACTTCGTCCAAATGCACTTCGTCCAAATGCACTTCGTCCAAAAAGAAGTGTAGTTTAAAGCAACGAATATTGTCTTAAGTTTCAAATTTGCCATTTTATTAATATACAGTCAAACCTGTCTTAAGCAGCCAGTCAAGGGAAGGAGCAAAAGTGGCCTTTTAAGACAGGTTGTTGCTTAATACAGGTAAATTTGCTCTGAAAACATAGAAATGGGAAATGGCGAATGTGGCTGCTTAAGAAAAGTGACTGCTTAATAGAGGTGACCACTTATACAGGTTTGATTGTAAATATAATCTAGACAATAGCTTATTAATTCGTATATTATTTATATGTATTTTTACTTTATTTTCGACAACGATTGATTCGCCAAAATTCAAATAGGAATACATTTGATTTTTCAATAATCAAATATGATCAGCTGTAGCACCTTTAAGGCAGACATGCGTTGAGTACGAAAACAAGCTCTCCTATACAATTATATGATATCGGGACAGGAACAAATTACAAAAAATGCATATAATTGTCCAACATATCATATCTTGCAGCTATGCAACTTTATATATGTAACGCCTTTGAAAACGCAACGTTTTTAGTATTGAATAGTCATTGTAGTTGTTTTTTCAAGTCTGCTATAATTTTTGTGGGTTCATATATGTCGACCATAAATAATTTGTTCTATTTATGTTATTAGTGATGAAATTGCAAGAATATAATTGAAAAAAAAAAAATGGTAAGAAAGTGATGTAATGGTTTATCAAACATGGCATATTTAGATTTGAGACATGCCATATGGCATATGACATTTTATGCATTTTTTAAAAAAATAATTAAATACCAAACAGCTTTACATAGCTCTAATTTCTTGAGCGTAAGAATCTTGCTACCGTCATGTAAGGGAGGTAATTCTTAGGTGAGACCTTAAAGGCGTCATGTATATATACTCGTACACACCAGGAGTAGTGACAGTCGAAAACATGTACAATACATCGAATAAATGAGTAAATGACATAGATAAGATACTAGTAAGAATAAAACAAATGGCATTTTATCAAATACTATTCTCAATTAAATGTAATATGCTAAAAAAAAAAAATCTTCACAAATTAGAAACACCAATTAACATAAATCTAAACACTGCATCAGTACTTCACATCTTTATACAGAAACTAAGATTTAGTTATTAACGGCTACAGAACGGAACAAAATAAATATCATTTGAAATAAATCTAACTCATCTGCATTAACGAACCCGATATCTCGCTAAAATGTGTTCCGATAGCGTTTATTTCTGATCCTCGAAACGAATTGAAAAGTTTGCATTTCCGGAAATATTCCAGGGGAATAAACTCGGTCTCATTCCCTTATCTATTGACATTTTTTCCCTGGGAGGAGTTATAAATCAAAGAGCTGGTCAACGGTTTGAAGCTATTTTCCTGAAAAACGGAAAACAAGATATTGCGCTGAATTGGATAAGACAGGATCGAGTAATTTATGACAAAACTTCACTTTGGATGCCAAAATACTTGCGCAAAAAAGAAATGATTAATTTGGCTCAAGTTTTATCATCAATCTAATCGTCCGTGCCTCCAAAAAGCTTATTTTTGTTGAACGTTTTATATCGAAACATAAGAAGAAAATGTGATAGGTAGACGAAGATAACGGTGTCAGACTCATTTTACAAAATAGTTGTGAAGCATGAGGTCGGGTGTGATCGATATACGGCTCACAATTAAATGTACATAATTAATTCTTTAATTAAGAATGATGTTATTGGCAAAAGGTAGAATGCACTAATATGCACGTGGCAATCGCGTATCTTTGGTATTTCGAAGGATGCCACCAATTGATTAGGCAGCAAAAGAATATTTCCCTTAGTTAATACAATACTTTAAAGCGATTCATTAAACGAGCAAAGCTGAAGTGAAAAATAAAGTTTTTCGATTATTTTTGACATGGATTCCAGTGGTTCAACCGGTTTGAGTTTAAATCTGCTAAATTTGAAAAGAATACTATAGACGTTTTACCTAATTACCAAACAGCAAAAATAATAAGCGTCTGAATAAAATATAGTTTGTGTAAAAAATATGTTTACGAGAAAGGTATTTCATTTTTTAATGCTAAATAGCGACTGTTTTCTTTGGGAATGTTTGTTCAAATACAGAGATGCCCACATACAACTATGGAGCGGGAAGTTCAGTGGTAGAGCACCGAACCCATGCTCGGAGGGTCGTGGGCTCGATCCTCCACCACGGCTATGTGTTTTGTCCTTGAGCAAGACACTTTTCCGCATATGCTTAGTACTGCTTCAAACCAGGAAGCCCTCGAGCGTGATTTGCCTACGTTATAAGAACTCGAAGTAAAATAAATAAGTTTAAACATACCACTGGGAAATATCAACTTTATTTACACATACAATTCAGATGCAAATGTTAGACTTAAAGAACAAAAATGAATTATATAAAACCAGGCCATCACAAGGACAACTTCATTACATTTGAAAATTGAACGCAGCAAACAACCAGTATGTATAAATTTAATACATATGCCTTAGTGCTGATGATCAAAATAAGACGTTGATCGGAGACCATGTCCTTGCTAGATTTGGTAACAACTGGGTCTGTTATCTACTGCAATACATAGGCAATACAAGATGGTTGTATTGGCACAATTAAATTCAACACATTATGACATTTTGCAAGTGACTATGTAATAGGAAATCAGAGAACATGAGTAAACCCCCTTCGTTTGATTTGGTGACGATTGGGTCTTTTATACTCTGAAATGCATAGGTAATGCAAGATGATTGTACTGGTACAAACACTTTCAAAAAGCCAGATTCACAATAGTGTTTTTGATAAGTTGCCATAGTCAATAATTTGATAATTTAGATAAGTGACAATAATAAACACTTTGAACATTAATTTTGTCATAGCTGACATATTGATATTATTCAAATGAAATACAAATACATTTTTAATAACGCGAATACCGTCCAAACAATTGTCAGGTTTTCAGAGAGAGGAAATTCAGGCTATATTTCAGTTTAGATATCATCAGTGAATTATTTTATTCCTGACATAGTTCATTTAATAGTCAGTTCATTCATTCTTATGCAAGTATTCAGAATGTTGACAATAATGGGAATAAAAAGCATTTAAATAAATGATATTACATGTCGATATAAGCAATATTGGCATGTGTGCAATCTACAACGTCAACCAGCTGATATTGCTATTCTGCTTACAGGTATGTGACAAGTGAAACAGGCTATTGTGCAGAAATAAAATTAAAAAAGAAAGTAAGATTTGGTTATTGGAGACAAACACACCTTTTAGAAAACTTTAAAAAAAAGACATGTACACCGTAACCCAATATTTTGTGATCAAAACGGAAAGCGGTCTATAAAAGCGTCTGATTAACATAATGTAAACTGAGTGTATCCGATTCATATGGTACCCTGTACTATAATGCGTTATACTAACGTGTCTTATGTTGTACAGGGTACCTTACAGGAAATAAAAGTTAGCTGAATATATAGTTTGTCCTCCGTTGAGACACGCCATAAGACAAGATATGTCCAATAGAAGACGTGGGATGCTCCATAAACATGATCAATATACAGAATACATGTACTCATAAAACAATACATGCATACATGGGGCGAAACTACGGGATACTATCTCAGACTATGACAGGGTTATTTGGTTCTAGAATATACCTGGTGAACAAACATATACGAACTTGTTTATCTACACGTCGGGTCCGATGAGCTCAGTCGGTTACGCGTCTGATTATCAATCCAGGGGTCGTGAGTTCGAATCTCCCGCCCGACAACAGTCTCCGTGATGATTGATATACGACATTGTGTCTCATTATCATTCGTCTCTCAACACTGATTAAAGTGGAAAAGATATCAGTTACTTGCGGAAATTGTGTGTACGCGGGTACTGGTTAATCCCAGGAAACAGTGGTAAGGTTAACTGATCGTCTGTTAGCCCTCGACGGCATAAAAATGACGCTAACTATTCAATCAATCAATCAATCAATCAATCAATCAATCAATCAATCAATTTAACTACACAGTTGATAATTTCACTGTACTACGTTTACGGTACAAACTCTTCACAACAGACAATGTAAAAGGTCCGGAGTGGGGGAATGGGCAAGGGTGGTGATCTGCCGAATACCCTGTTGAATAACTGCGTAATGGTAAGATTGTTTTGAAAATGATATCTGTATTTAGATATAATATTTGAATTATGGAGTAGAATCAAAAAGAAAAAAGGCATACTCAGTATTTTATGAGCGACAATGGAGTGTGCATAACCATGCGGTGAGCAACGGCAGTTGCATTACATTTCGAAGAATGAATTCCGACGTAAGGTAACATGTCCTTGACCTCCGTCTCTGAACTATCTAGTTCTAGTTTCCAGACATCCAAAAATAGCTGAAAACATTCCCACTTGAATCAGCAGTCATGGACGAATCACATTGAGACTCAATGTCGTACATCGGAGACTTACCCCGACCTCACGATCCCTGGAATGATAGTTAGACACGCTACCGACTGAGAAAACCGGGCCGTCGAAAATAATCTGGCAATGTTTGGAATTTTTTTGAACATCATGTAAGACAATATGCGTTTTATACTAGTCTGCATCTAAAGGTTGTAGTTGATAAGTGGAATGAAACATTATCTGAAATCGTAAATATTTCATAAAATCGAATGGCTCGTCTGAATAACGAACGTCTAGTAAAGAGATGAACAAAGGGAGAGAATTAAACAAAACGTGTCTAATTTGTGTGTGTAACTCCATCCCTCAGCCACTTCCGTATCGCCATATCATCAAACTATACCTGTTAATGATCTCTTTCGCTTTGTTTCTTTATCTTTTCTTTATTTTCCAAGCTGAGAGAGAGAGAGAGAGAGAGAGAGAGAGAGGAAGAGAGAGAGAAAAGAGAGATATAGTGAGAGAAAGAGAGTGAGAGAGAGAGAGAGAGAGAGAGAGAAGAGGAGAGAGAGAGAGAGAGAGAGAGAGAGAGAGAGAGGTCATGTTGGAGGGCAGAAAGTCAGACAGAGATAGTAACAGAATGATAAGAGATAACGCTACACACACAGATACAAACATACCAAGACAACCGAAGTCAGACATAGGAACATACAGAGAAAATAAAGGTGATATAAAAGTATAATAAAGCAATACATTAATTAGAATCTATCGATAATTCCATATATTCGATATGATTATTTATTTTTGTACATATGACATAATATATAATCATACACCATTGATAAATACATAAAATCTACAAAATCTAGCAGTATTTATCAATACTACAATTTTATTGTGATGTGTTTCACACTAACGAAATCTCGAAGGAAGTACTTTTCATGCTATGAACAGCTCAAATATAAAAAGGAAAGAAATTATCTCTACTGATATTGAATTACAATGCCAAAGTAATCAAAACCCTGCCGGTAAACAGTTCGGCATTTTTAAATTTGATCGTCATGCCGCCACAGAACGGGGACGGCTTCAATCTGCCATTACTATATTAAATTTACTGCTCCATCGATGCGAAGTGCGATACCTTTCACAATGCGCTGAGACGATCCATTTGTCTAAACGCGGTTAATTAAAGACATAAATCTTGTATTTCGAGACCGCTTAGTCAGGATCCCCCTTCTTATTTAAGCAAGTTACAATAAGGCACCATTCTCCTTGCACCTGGCGCTTCACGTAAGCCCAACATTTCTTCTCCCCCCATCGATCGTGGCCATT
This sequence comes from Panopea generosa, assembly GCA_029582155.1. Lineage (NCBI taxonomy): Eukaryota > Metazoa > Mollusca > Bivalvia > Adapedonta > Hiatellidae > Panopea > Panopea generosa. Next base: position 22,511,697 of record CM055894.1, on the reverse strand, counting down.
TTTAATGAAAAGACATTGTAGTGCTTCAACGTAAATCACTTTATGTATTGTCTCAACTTACTTCATGGTTATCCTAATCGATAAAACTCTCTTTTTTTGTATTTAGTTGTATTTTATTGTGAAGACGAAACAGAAAAAATGTTTATGAATATAGGATTTTTACTAATTAAATATTCGCATATAAAAATTATGTTAAAAAATTGACTGTTTGGTGTATTATTTTGTGTGTGGTTATATTAAAGCTTGCCAACATGATTCATTAAATTGATAACTGAAAAAAAACGCCCCTGAAATATTTTAAGTTATTAAACAGTTCACTGTACAATATGGATTTATATTGTACGAGTCACTGTTGCGGTTTTAGACGAGACGGCGAGGTCTCGAGTCCTTTTTTTCTTTTCATATGAAACACACTATCAAATTAAAATTTTATAAAACAATTTATTTTAACCACGGACTTGTTTTTAAAAAATACAAAAAATAACAAGTAGTTGATGTTTATCACATTTTTTAATAATATTAAAGTTTGCTCTTTTAAAACAAATATATATATAAAAAAATTATCAATATTAATATAATTCCCTTATCACAGCTATTTTCTTTCTTTTTTTAATTATAGTTTTTGAGTATCTATTTATATCTTTACAAATACATATATATAATTTATACTTCAATTTCTCAATATGTACATGTTGCTTGTTGTTTCAAACGACACAATGTACATTAGGAGTGCCTTAGTGATTTCTCTTATATGCTATATCTAAGATATGCAGAGTATTTATATCGTTAGAGTTAACGTTCCTTAACGTCAAATACGAAATTATTATTAATTTTCGCGACAATACGACAAATCTATCCGGATTTTCGGGACGCTTCCGGTTTGAAGCGTACAGTAATGATTTCTTATGTACAGTCACGTGGTACAAATCCTCGAAGCTAATTGGAATAACTATTTTAGGTAGATAATAATAGCAGTTATGGTATTTTTTTATCATCATCTTTATAGTTAGATTTCACAGTTTATTTGATTTTACGATACGCATCTTATTACACAATAATCAGCTCTGTTCTTACTAGCTCGTACACACACACACACACACACACACACACACACACACACACACACACACACACACACACACAAATTTATCTAAATTCTAAATATAGTTTGTTTTTCAGTAATAGTATTGATTTTGTAAACTGATCACCAGCATGTTAAAATAGCTTACATCACTTGAACTACTTAAAGTACTTTTTAATAAATAGACGAGCGCCAGCACCTGCTAGCGGTTCTCTTGTTGTTGTTTTTTTCATTTTAAAATTGTTGCCAGGTCATGGTAATTTTTGTCATGGTACAGTAATATTTAAATGCGTTCATAACCTACATGCTCCATTCATGAACGGCGCTGTCGGTAGGAGACAATTTTGCCTGTCGCCGTCATGAGGAATATTTATGACTCAATTTCAGAACTTAAACGCATGAATTAACGTTTTTTACTTTTTCGATAATAAATGACACAAATGGCTTGTCCATGGTTATTTCTTCCCATTTCTCTCCATCGTAGCTTTTTAGTGTTACAGTATACGGTATAAGTTCATGAAATGTCAATGAATTTCAAGGAAAAATGTATTTCTCGAATGTTTTTTTGTCTGAATGTTGATTTTCATCATCATTGATTTGCAAGGATAAAATCTATTTGACTATGTAACTAGTTTGTATGCAGTTTGTGTGTGGTTTATTTGTGTATTCCACGAAAGATTCAGTGGGTCCTTTTGGACTCAAGCCAATAGTATCTCCCATGAATACTCTTGACTTGCAAATAATGGAGCTAGAAGTAATATTTTAGTTCTTTTTTTTTTCTTTTTTGATAAGGCTTAATATAACAGTCTTTACTTATAACTACCGTGTGTTAGTATTTCCCTACCATGTGTCAGTATTTTAGAAATCACCACTGAAAATTTGATGCTGATGCCGATTTCTAGACAAGTTTGTGTCATTTTACAATTAATGGTTCGAACCGCATCGTGGGCAAGTAGTTGACATATTATAACTCTGTAAATTGATAGGTCTCACAAAGCAATTGAATTGAAAACAAAATCTTAATCAATGTATGATTTAGTTTCTCTATAATTTCAGATCTTGAACCAGTGAATGATTTAAACCCAGACACATGCTGCAGGTTGCTTTTTTCACTGTGTTTAAGTAATGAATGTTATATTTGGAGCACTATGGGAAATGTAATGGTGTTGTGAGACGTTTAGTGTGCACATCTCTAGTGTATGTGGTGTAACTGTAGTTTTTTCATGTTAATGTCTTGTAAGGAACATATACCTAGTGTGTCCTATGCTGTACACATCTTATTGTTCATATTTCAGTTTACAAATTTCACTATACTATTTAAAAGTGTATATTCAACTATTCCTTTCAGTTCTCTTCAGTTTTAAATTTTAAAACGATGTAGTTAACTTTTTTACTCATTTAACTTTTCTGTATAACAAGTGTATTTGACAATTCGATCAAATAGACTTTTCTGTATAGCAAGTGTATTTAACAATTCGACCAAATAAACTTTTATATATAACAATTGTATTAAACTATTCGACCAAATAATCTTTTATCTATAACAAGTGTATTAAACTATTCGACCAAATAAACTTTGATATATAACAAGTGTATTTAACAATTCGACGAAATAAACTTTTCTGTATAACAAGTGTATTTAACAATTCGACCAAATAAACTTTTCTGTATAACAAGTGTATTTAACAATTCGACCAAATAAACTTTTCTGTATAACAAGTGTATTTAACAATTCGACCAAATAAACTTTTCTATATAACAAGTGTATTAAACTTTTCGACCAAATTAAGTTTTCTATATAACAAGTGTATTTAACAAGTCGACCCATCTAACTTTTCTATAAAACAAGTATATTTATCTATTCAACTCAATTAACTTTTCTATATAGCAAGACGACACATTTAACGTTTCTGTATAGCAAGTGTTTTAAACTATTCGACTCTTTTAACTTTTCTATATAACAAGTGTATATAACATTTCGACCCATTTAATCACATTATATAAGAACTTTTTTACAGTAAGTCATACAGAAAAAGTGTACGTTCCATACATTGAAACAACGACATCGTGGTCTGTGTGTGTATATATATATATATTCAATAACGTATTTGAACAAGATACGTTATTTTTTTCTTTGTTCAAATGGCAGTCTATCTAGTTTAGTTTGGACGGAAGCTGTCTCATTTCACGTAAACACAGACTAATCCAAATTCCAATGTCCATAGCGACCCTATAGCAAATGTCCGACAAGTGTACATTTCAATATGTCTACTTCCATTTTCTGGGCATCCATTGAAATGTCAATTTGGCCCATTCTGGAATAATTTCCACGTGTGCTTGATTTGCGGTACCAGTCCGAGGGGAACAGGCCGACTTGATTTACGAGTCTACGCATCATGAGATCACGTTGAATACTTACGAAGCGATCGAAGAATTAAGATCCAGAATTAAGAATTCAGGGAGAAAAATTTGAATTTTTCTTCGGTTCTGAAGGATTGTTTTCACCAGAGGATAATATCAGCGACCATAAAGATGTGTGGAAAATTGCTTCAGAGACCTAGGTCGCGAAATGATAACATAATTTCCGCTGGGAACTATTTTGAATGCGTTATAATACAAGTATTCGTTGTAAAACTCGATTAATTCGAGGCAAATCAATTTTCCAAAAAGATATTTAAGACACGCGTGACGGTATTTCTATTAAGTTTTAAGAACGTTTATATAGACGGTTAAAACCAATCAAGAATAATTGAAACATCCAATCGTAAATCTGTGTTGCGTCTGAGAGCACTTATCCTATCACTTTCTGCAATAGTTCGCATCTTCTTTGTTTGTTTTGAAGTTGTAAGTTTTTGTATTTAAATGATCTAAGGTCAAAACACTAAAAAGTTCAAATCTTAATTACTGTCCTGATGGTTTTCATATATGGCCAACATTTAAAAATCGGTCAATAATTTTGTTTATACAAAATCCCTTGGAAGCAAAAAAAAGCGTCCAAAAGAAGACAATAGCATACTCTGTTTTATTGAGCCTGTTAGTGAATGGTTACAACATGCAACACACTCCACGTCCCCTAGAACCGGTATCAGTTCGAACAAATAATGAAGAATCGAAAACAATAACATTGCTCAGTAACAGGTGTTGTCGGCGGTAGTGTAATGGATATAGCGTTGGCCGCTCACGCCAGAGGTAGAGGCTTCAATCCCGCGATCGACCCGATGCCTCTCATAAAACAACACTCAGTACTGATTCTACCCAGGAAGCGGACTCGAGAGTGTTTCATATAAGCTCTGAGCTTTCATCGCAATCAAGCTAAACTATATTAGTATAAACTAAAGTGTGACCTGGTATACTTGATATAAATGAAAACTGAACAGTGTAAACTTATATTATATAATATATAACATACAGTTGCGATAATTATGAATAATAATGAATAATAATGAAGAAACACTATTCATAATGATCGCGACTATATATAATGAATATTTTAAGAAATTAGATGTATTGTTACTTTGACCAGGATGCGGGGGTCATTCAGACTGCATACAGAAACACAGTCCAGACCGTCTACACATGCTCGGTAATAAATCTAAAACCCAACTACGATGCGGCTAAACTAACTGTACCGCACCGCGGCTAGTTCAAATTTTGGCCATTTTGTCTACCTGAAGTAACGTTCATTTTTTTGCGTTAAGCATTATAATTGCATTAAAATTCAATTATTCGTTGGGATTGGTTTAGCTCAATTTGTTTACGTGTTTATCGACCACAAATTTATTTAAATACTAATCAGAATCCCAGTCGATATACCGTCCTTCACCTATTTTACCAAAGGTCAAGCCATATTTAACTAGCATGCAGGCCGGAAACTCCTGTATTATTTTATTTTTTTTATAAAGCGCAAACTTACCTTATGTTCCATTATATTTATTATATTAACTGCTGGATTATGTTACGAGTCGTTGCGGTATCTGATTACACATTTATATTGATAAGTTTACGAAATATCACCACAATGTGCAACAGTGAATAATAATTTTATTCAATATGAATAATATGTGGGGTTTTTTTTCGACGCAGGATATGTGAGACCTCCCATTTAGTTTTGCCATTCGAGGATTTCTCCAATCACTGTTAACTTATTATAATCAGTTAGAATTCCAGATAAATGTTTTTCGAAATTTAATGCAGTTAAGGTGAGCATTTAGAATAAATGCCGTTCTACATCTAAGATTCATTTTACTTCTGATGATTTCTTTTTGTAATTATAAAGATTGCAAAAAAAATATCCATACAAAACAGTGTTAAGCTAACAGAGCTTTGAACAGGAAAGCCAACTGTAAATGTTAAAAATCAAATTATAACTTTTATACCGCGAACCGAACATGCTAAACTCGCCAATGATTCACCTTTGCGTAACCTATCTCCACCTGGGTCTGAAAATAGTCCGTTTTGTTTCACTCGCCCTAAAAGTACGAAAACATTTGTTATAGTCAGTATTTGTTATAGTCAGTATTTGTTATAGTCAGTATTTGTTACATATTCATACGCCTTTCTAATTTGATTGATATTATGCAGCGTTTGGTGTATTTTATGAAACTTTATTTTTAAAAAAATAACATGATACAATTGTCAACAATATGTTTTATTGTTTGATTTTTTTCTGCTGTATTATATTAAATAAATTAAAAAAAAAGAAACTTGTGCGCGGAAAAAGTAGTCCTTGTCGCGTAAGATCATTTTGGCGGTGATCAACACTGCAAAGCTCAAGCAGTGCTATGCTATTTGCATTAAACCAGCTTAAAAATAAAATTGAATATTTTTATGTGAGAATATGACATAGTAAGACGTGATTGTAACTATAGATGCTACACAGTGGCATACATCAACAAACCATTTTTTGAGTAATAATAAATTGTTTTTATTGTTTCCTCGGTGGCAATATGAAAAAAAATATTATTGTAAGGCTGGGCAATAAACGACACAATATCATGACGAAGTTAAAATCGAATTTTATATATGTTTTCTCAACGAACCAATCTTAACACATATGAATGCAAAACTATAGGAAAGTATATAATCCTGAAAAAGTAACCTAATAACCTAGATTTTTATTACGATTTTGATATCTATCATATCGATTGAACAGACCACCGTAAACTTATTTTTTTTCTCCTTTTTTGTCATATATGGTCGAGAATATATGAAGTATGATGCTGTTTACCCAATTATGCCCCTTTTGAAAAATATATATGAAGTTAAAAGCCTGCGACATACCGATTTATTTTAATATTATACTTGCATTATGTTAATACTTATATGATTGTCATTCATAAAAAATGGTTTAGTGATGATTCATTAAAATTGTCCCTTTAGGTTCTTGTGAAATATGTAAAAATGTGAATAAGAAAGAGAGTTTAATGAGTTAAGGGCATGAGAGACGGGGAGACTCTCCCTCCGCCCCCCCCCCCCCACCTCACGCCCCCCCCCCCACCCACCCCCAACAAAGTGCTTCGAAAGGGTTTTAAACAAAGGTTACACTGATTAAACTCCAATACGCGAACCACCAAGCCAATTCGACGATGAAGACGAAAGTCCTATAATAGCAACAAAAATGGTAAAGTTTGAGAAATACATTCGTATTAAGCTTTCTTTTAAGAAAAAAATATGAGAGATCCTGACATTTGATAAGCTAATCAATTTCAATAAAATCATTTTGATAAAACATGAAATTAGCCAAGAGTTCAGCTTATTGCCGGAGCAACAATAATAATTTTGTTACATCAAAGTAGTTTTCGAGAATCACAACGAATCGTACAGATTATTTAGAGGTAATATTTGAGTATGATCATAAAACGACCATATGTCGACGTCTGATTCATGTTTTTGCATGTTTTACTTCCGTTGAAAATATCTGTGTTAAACTGTATTTTATTTAGGCCTACTATCAGATTCACGAATATTTCGCCAATATCAGTAAATATTTTTCTTTTGGCATTTTTTTAAATTTATTTAAAGAAAATCAATTCAAATAAATTAAAAATAAAGACTGCTGTTTTTTAATTATTTCATTTCATTCGATTTGTGTGAAAGTTTCCCTTATATATTTCACCAATGAGCGTATATTCAATTACCGATCAAATCCTTTTTTTATTCAAAAACTTATTGCTTTTGTACCATTAAAGTTTTTGTGAAAGGTTTTATTTGTAAACAAACCGCCAGAAAATTTTAAAGGTAATCAGTTTCAAAACCTGGAAATATGTTTTGTGTTTCTTTGTATGTTAACCAATTTGTAAATGACAATTACTTGACGTGACTTAGTTGTTTTTTTTATATCTTTTATGTTGCTTTATCCTACTTTACAAACACGTTTTGCTTTTAACCTTTAAATTGTAATCAACTCTAACAAGAAAACACCCTAAACAACATTTAAATATAGCCTTGCGAATAATTCGAAAATCGAAAAAAAAAACAACAAGGAAACTCAATCCGAATCTAGTTTATATTACTACCCCTTATTATCGTCCTGGTCGTTTAAAGTAACAATGTGGCAAGTTTGTCTTCCATTCGCAGTTCGTGACACGAAAGCTAACGTGGCTCTTAGTTCGAGCCATAAAGTACTAAATTCTGACAGTCGGACCACTGTTCCCGGAGTACGTGGTCGTAAATCAAGGTTGCCTTTCCAACATGACTGAGAAATTCCCCCGGAACTCTGTATCAGCCGTGCATCTGTCAGATGGCATTAAGACACCTCAAAGACGCTGAAATCCACTCTCCCCCCGGCTGCTGGTGCTCTTTGTATACTTTATTGAACATAAAAATGTATTGAACTTGACTTTACAGAGGGTTTTTAGTTTATATAATTTTATTTATTTCGTGTTTATTTTTCATTGTTTGATGTAGTTGATACAATACTGATTGCATCATAAGAACAATTATATTTATTATTTATTTTATTTTATGTAATAAAAGCATATAACACCTTATCGTTATACGTAATTCTCAAAAGATTTACAGGAAACGATAATAGGAAGTTTTTATATATGCTCAAGTTTAAACAGAAAATCCACTGACATTTGTGGTAGTAATATTGTTTTATATTTTTTATTTATTTAAGGACGGTCGATTACAATATATATATTTAAATTTACTGAACTTTACTTTGTGGTGATTAATGTTTTATATATATACTGCATGTTTATTTCATATACTGTTTGATAAACGTATCGATGTCAATATCTGTTATAGATCCCATCAGCCTATTATCATTATATTCAATGATATAATACATACATATATATATCACATATAAAACATATTCAACTCATTAAAGAATTACAAAAGACGGTTAAGGGAGGTTGGTTATTTTATATATTTTACTTTGAATACATTTTTATATTTATACATGTTTTATTGAAATATAACATTAAAGCGTTAACTTAATGAAGAAAAATACTTTATCTGGTTTTGTTATTTTAAAAATATGGTCACGCGTTTATCTTTATTTCGCCATATACACACATTTGACAGTTTTTGTATTGTATGTTTTCCCACTGACCGGTGACCATTTCATTAAATATCAAAGTTTTTACTTAAAAATGGCTGATGTATTATTTAATTTACTATGAATATAATCAAATTTTAATGCGAAAGGTTTACATCAAACAAGAGTGACACATTTTACTGCTGAAGATGGTGTTGCTGAGCTTACAACTGTTGTTGTTATTTTTTTATTGCAGATGTTGTTGTAAAGACGTTAAAATTTTTATTACTCATACTTGTATTGTGTTTTAATGTCTGCAGCATTTGCTACCTGTGGTTAAGTTGATGTAGCAGCCCTCGGTGCAATGGATAGTGTTGCTTTAATTTTCACTATTTTTGCTGTTATGTTTCCTTTGTTATGTTATTGTTGTGTTGGTTACTACTGTTACTGATGCTGCTGGTGGAATCATTATTATTTGTATTAGCATCATTATGTTGTTATGATGATGATGGTGGTGATGGTGATGATGATGATGATGATGATGATGATGATGATGATGATGATGATGATGATGGTGATGACGATGGCGATGACGATGATGATGATGATGATGATGACGACGACGATGATGATGATGATGATGATGATGATGATGATGATGATGATGATGATGATGATGATGATGATGATGATGATGATGATGATGATGATGATGATGATGATGATGATGGTGATGATGATGATGATGGTGGTGGTGGTGATGGAAGTGATGTTAGAGTTTTAATGGTTGTTTTAACAATTGTTGATGCTGCTCTTTTAGTTTTTTATTGTTTATATTGATGGTGATTTAGATATTAAAATGAATGTTGTAAAATGTCTGCTGATGTTGTGGATTTTATTGCTGTTGTTGATGTTGTTGCTGCTGCTGCTGTTGTTGTTGTTGTTGTTGTTGTTATCATCATTTTACTGCTGTTGCTACTTTAATTATTATTGCTGTTTTTGTTCGCCTCTGTTGTTACTGCAGATACTGTTATATCGTCTGCTTCAAAATTTGACTGATTGAAGCGCCGCGCATTCTGTTGCTGCTAACTCTGCATGTTGTAAAAACGCGTTTCAGTGCATTTCTCCCTCAACCTTTGTCTTAAGTTTATTGGAGGCAAAGATATCAATACAATTATACTTCCGTTTTAGCGACTTTCCTGACATCCATCTTTTATTGGATTCAAAAGAGTTGCTAAGCAGCGACTCAAATTTATTCGTTATCCATAAAATAAATATAAAAGCTGTCTTGAAACTTCGAAGAAATGGGTCCGAATCGGCTCGTAAACGAAACAGTAATAGAGTTTATGTGCGAAAAAGTTAGATTTTAGTACTTTGCCCAACGTTGTAATTAGCACTAATTAGCACTAATTATGTTTGTATATAATTAGAGAAACTATATTGTTTTAGAACTAATGACCAATAACTTCTAACTAATAAACAGACACGTGACTAGCTGTATATGGAAATTTGTCGGAAATTAGTTTTTTTTATATTTATGTGTGAAGAAGTGAAAAAAGTTCTTTGCCTATTTTAATGTGTTAGATGACGTAGGTTTGCTAATTAGAGAACTCTTAATTATTACCCTGAATAAAGGCAGTATTGGGCGAATAACTGTGGGAAAGGGTACATTTTAATTGCGGGCACCCTCCAAATATAGTTGAGAGAGCGTAGAGCATTAATACATTTCAATTTACTTCCATTGTTATACAGGAAAATATATCAAAGTCACCATTAAACCAAAATTCTGTGTTTTCCATAAATTACTACCCCACCCCCTCCCACACACACACTCCCCAGATTCCACTTTGCAGTTCACATATTTACACATGCTCTAACACAAACATACAGAGAACAGAGTCAGAACGAAAAACGAATGTGCAACCCATAAAACAAACGATGTATACACAGCACAGTGAATAGCAACCAATCATGAAAATGTGAATCAACAATTAAATAAAAATACACAATAAAACATCTTATATACATAAAATACTTGAGATTTTAAATTTGTTAAAAAATCCCATCGTGAATATATAATAAAATATTTTTCGAAACACCTGTTTCTTTAGTAATAACTACCAATGTTGTTTTTTTTCTGAGAGAACATTTTGAAATAAAGCACGCACTTGCACAGCTGCGATCTGCAGAAGACGCGTATAATAAATAACAACATTTGAAAGCTGGTCATAGCATTTTATTTTTTTTTCTATTCTTATTTCTATTTTCATTTTCATTTTTATTTTTATTTCTATTTTCATTTTTATTTTTATTTCTAATTTTATTTGTTATTTTTAACTTTATCTTTATCTTTTTTTTTTTTTTTTATCCTTATTTTTATTTTTATGTTTATTTTTATTTTTATTTTTATTTTTATTTTTATTTTTATTTTTATTTATATCTTTATTTTCATTTTTTTATTTTTTTATTTTTATTTTTGTAAAATTTAAAATATCCTCCAAAGTTATATTATATGATAAATTAAATATTAATTATGTGCGCATAACATTAAACAACACTAATGGGGTTCTTTAAAGTTAAAAATTGTGAATATTTGGTAAAATTTTTAGGACAGATCGTGTATTTTTCCTCGACTCGTAACTTACAATCATGCCATTTGCACAAACACATACATACATATTCATACATACATACATACAGTGTGTCAGTAACCACATGTGAACAATATCTCCTTGTGAATGTATCTAATATATATAATATAAGTATTGTTATATCAACTTTATATTAAATGGTAACATTATAATAAAGGTGATACAGATAAAGATTATTTCCATTTATATCCACATAAGATTCATAACTGGTTAAAACTAACACACGTATGGAACATGTTACACATTATGTGTTTAATGCTTAGTTATGTTTTATACATTATATTATTAAACTTTGATTTAACATGTTTTATATCCGATATTTATCCGTGACACACAGAATGTCGAATACTATCAACATGTGCGGATACTTTTTTCAGCGTAACAAGTATAATACAATTATATGATATGAGCCTATATAAAACAATATAACTGGTGGACATTTTACCATAGTAACAAGTATAATATATTATATCCCCCTATATATAACAGTCTAATTGGTGGACATGTTTTTCCAGTGTAATAAGTATAATATATTATATTCCCCTATACATAACAGTCTAATTGGTAGACATTCTTTCCAGTGGAAGAAGAATAATATATGATACGACCCTATATATAACAGTCTAACTGGTTGACATATTTTTCAGCGTGACAAGTATAATATATGATATGTCCCTATATATAACAGTCTAACTGGTTGACATTTTTTCCAGTGTAACAAGTATAATATATTATATGTCCCTATATATAACAGTCTAATTGCTCATCGGACACTTTTCCAGTGTAACAAGTATAACATATTATATGTCCCTATATATAACAGTCTAATTAGTCAGTGAACATTTTTTCCAGTGTAACAAGTATAATATATTATATGATCCTATATATAACTGTCTGATTGGTGAACATTTTTCCAGTGTAACAAGTATAATATATGGTATGTCCCTATATATAAGTCTAATTGGTAGACATTCTTTCCAGTGGAAGAAGAATAATATATGATATGACCCTACATATAACAGTCTGACTGGTGGACATTTTTACCAGTGTAACAAGTATGATATATTATATGACCCTAGATATAACATTCTAATTGGTGGACATTTTTTCCAGAGTAACAAGTATGATATATTATATGACCCTATATATAACAGTCTAACTGGTGGACATTTTTACCAGTGTAACAAGTATGATATATAATATGAAACTGCATATAACATTCTAATTGGTGGACATTTTTTCCAACGTAACAAGTATGATATATTATATGACCCTATATATAACAGTCTAACTGGTGGTCTTATATTCAGAATATATAATCAGCCAGACCCCCGAACATTGAGAAACTTTGACTGCTATTAAGATACGTAACACACATTAATTTGTGTCTACACGTGCTTTATCATTTATATGTTTCCATATTTACATATGTCTATAAAACGTATTCCATTAATTACTGTCCAATTCGCTAGAGATTCACCGTAACCAAAATACGACAGGCATTTATTGCAATATATACAATACATATGCATACATCTTGCGAACAGTAAACGGAATTTTAAGCAGAACATTTTGATATAAATCAAAGCCCCCCTTTGATGTAATGAAACATTTTATAACCTACCCATCAGTCATTATGAAACTGGTGTGTTAACTGGGAGATCAAAACAGCAGAACTGGGTCAGTTGAATAATGCTCTCATCGTCCAAAATGAGTACGAACCTTCAACGAATTGGTTTAGCTCATGGATAAAAAACATGTTTTATTTTTGCAATCATATGAGTACATTATGTTGATTATGATAAATCGTCACCAGGGGAGGAAGGTTGTGCCGCCATGATCATCAGATATAATTCTTTGCCACTTTATTGGATCATGAAAAATATTTTTCTATCAAATATACAAGCATTAAAGTAAGACACATATTCAAATAAAGGAATCATTAACTGTGTTACTAACTTTGTTATTGTTGAACGTTGCCGACTGTAATACACCCTGTGATAGACCATGAGAAGATCATATAAACAGACACACACATACACACACATATTATTGTTTGTTTATTCTCGTATTTAAATGTTAAATTGATGTTGTACTTTGTAACTTATTTATATATTTCATTATTAGTATATTCAGGTCTCTATTTATCCTCACTCACTCACTTACCCATTCATTCATTCATCATTAATTCATTAATTCATTCATTCATTCATTCATTCATTCATTCATTCATTCATTCATTCATTCATTCATTCATTCATTCATTCATTCATTCATTCATTCGTCTGTTCATCTATTCATCTATTCATCTATTAATTCATTCATTCGTGTATCTATTCATTTATTTATATATTCATATTAAGATCTCTATTTATCTTTATATATTTATTTATTTATTCATTCATTTATTCATTCATTCATTCATTTATGTATTTATTTACCTAATTATTTATTTATTATTTTTTTCATTTATTTATTTATCTATTTATTCATTTATTTATTTATTTATTTATTTATTTATTTATTTATTTATTTATTTATTTATTTATTTATTTATTTATTTATTTAACTATTCATTAATTAATTAATTAATTCATTCATTCATTCATTCATTTATATATTTAGATCGCCTCTATTTATCTTTATTTCTTCATTTCTTAATTGTTTGGTTCATTTATTTATTCATTCATTTATTTATTTATTTATTTATTTATTTATTTATTTACTTTTTATGATATTCATCAATATGTTTATAGCAAAAACAGAACTATAACAGCAGTAGCCTAGCAATAACAAAAACAAAACCAAACACAAGATCATAAACAATCATAAAAACATCAGCAATAACATCAACTATCTCAAATTCATGAGTATTTTGAAATGAAGAATAAAAATTGCACTTAAAAGTTGAAAAAAATATTTTCCGAACGCTGTCAAGGTTTAGGAATAAACTATTATAAATAAAGTATAGAAAATAATTCATTTGTCAGAGAAAATTACATCAAGGTGTCGATTATATGATTTCTAGTTCTAGTTGCTAAATTAATATCTGTTTGTATTAGAAAAGATGCAAGCTTTAGATCTGCTTCTATAAAATTTTATGAGTTTTGATTTATGTTTGTTCAAAAATATCTACCAATGTTATATAAATAAAACAAACATAAAACACCGACCAATAGAATGTAGACCAAACAAACGGAAAACAAATGCAATATAACTTTTACGTTGCACTAGGCGGTCTTCACACCTTCGAACAAAATTAACTGAAATTCATTAATACAAATAAAATGGAAGATGTTATGCGCGCGGCAACAGTCCGGAGAGAGGTGTGTTTAAAGGAAGGGAAACAATCCAATTAAAATACACACTTTGGCACAAACTAAATAACCGCCCTTTTGTACAACTATCAAAGGGAAGTGACTGTGTCAAGTATGTTTGATGCACCGGGCGATTGAATCTTAAAGGTATAGTATCACTATTGGAAATAGGAAAATAAATAATAATTGTTTCTTCTTATTTAAACATGCATTTTCCTTATTATAATGGTCATTTTTATTTGAATGACATTATTGATGTATTTTGAACATTTTGAAAGCACTGTCTTGTTTAGAAAAGAAATTGATGCTTTGAAATTAGGATATGAATACATGACATTTATCACTGAACAGAAACAAATCACTTTGATGACGCATGGCCTTTACTTTTCTCAGCATAATTTGGAAGCGTAGAGATAGATAAACAATTAAATGTAAGTTTCACTTCATTCACTGGTTCTCGCTAATGACAAGCATGCAAACTGTTTTATTTATTATAGAATAAAGAACACAAATCAATGATAGGCTTACATCATAACAATAATTGCTTGTATGGCTTGATAATTGATTTGATGTGTGATCTGTTTCCTAGACGAGACAAGTCATAAACATCTGAATAAAACATATACTAACTTTAGAGTGTGATACGCATTGCAGTGTTAATAGTCTTTAGATGTTATAGCTGTTTTGATAAAAGAGTCAAACTTTATTTACAACCTTTAAACTTTAGATATGTTGTGTTGTTTTTGTTTTAATGTTTCAAATTAGGTAGAGAATAATGTTCTTAACCACTGAAACGTTAACTTGCTTTTTAATTTTTTTTTTAGGTAACTGGTTTGTTTGTTTGTATGATGTTTCAACGCTTTTTTAGCTATATTTGCGACAGTATTGTAAGCACTGACACACACGAGTATCATGTCTTAGATACATTATATGATACCAAACCCTGTCACATTAGAACTACCCTCTAAGTGCTTGGCACCACTACCACTACACCATCGCCGCGTGTTTTGTTTGTGTGTGTGTTGTTTTTTTTTGGGGGGGGGGGGGGGGGGGGTGGTAAACAGTATTAATAACAAAATTGAACACAATTGGGATGGTAACACAATAACACAATAATTCTCATACATAATATATATTATATACATACATTTTTTTCAAATTCAAATATATTATTAGAATGTAATCAAATAAAATAAAGTATTAATGAAAGGAACGTTTTAGACCATGTGTCGCTGTATCCACAGTACACGTAGTCTGATACTACAGTCGGTCAGTATTGAAATGTTTTGTGTTTTTGTTTTATTATTCACATATAGCTTAACACCAGTTTCGACACATTAATGTTAAACATGGTATCTAGATAACTTACAGAAGAATGACATAGATAGAGGATCTTACATGGGTGCTCATCTATTATTGAATGTATTAAACGAGTTAGCAAACTATTTTATGCGAGACTCTGCTGTGTGCTATATTATTTCTGCCAACGAGTTTGATAAATCAAATAATAAATGAGCACGAATGTAAGATTCTTGTTATCGCATGACTCAAATCGTCTTTTATATATTTGTGGAGGTCGGAACGTAGTTCGGTATTTTATGTACGAGAGCGGCCGAATTATACGAAAAGCACCGAACAATGAATCGGAAATGATATTGTACTAGGTTAATATAAAACAATTATGCTATAAGCTTATTACACTCCTGTACCGTAAAGTATGTGATGAATATATTTGGTGCAAAAAGGTACAAATGCCTTCTCATTTCATATTCACTTGGTACCTTATCGACCAATGTGGCGATTTGTTTGTACAAGGATATGAATCAAGTTCCAATATTTTCAAAGAAGAATGTTATATTATTAATGCAATAATATGTATGTAAATATTTGAATGTTTTGTTTGTTTGCTTGTTTTATGTTTTTTTGATGTTGTTTTGTTGCCCATATTTCCAAAGTATTTCTATTTTTAAATGATGACCAGTGAACAAATCATCGTTGATTCCGATAGGAAATTGACCAGTATTGACCTTATCTCTGCTAGCCATTGACTTCTTCCCCACATATTCATAGGCGGGAGTCTATGGCCAGGTGCAGATTGGAAGTCATGACTCCTGGATTGATAATTATAAAGGTAACTGTCTAGCCGGACCCTGCTAATGTTCATAAGATATCATGCAGTTGGAATATACCTATTATACAGTGACAGCACGGCTGGATGATAGGGAACCAGTTCGAATTCGAATTGTTCAATTCTAGGCCGGGTCAAAGCATAGCTATTTCGGATAATTCTATTATTTTATTCTGTTTACGCTTGGGATTTAGAGAATCTGAGATGAGTCAGTGTTGGGGAATATGTGACTGAGTGATGGATTGTGCCAGTTGTCAGTGATAGTATAGCTGTGAAAGGTGCTTTCCACCACAGTACATGTATATAGATTGTTGAAAGCGACCTTGAATACCACTCATAATACAAGACATTGCAAGTTTTAAAACATGAATGCTTTTGACAATTGCACCTTTAAGGAAATTAAATTGTGTACTTATATGTTATTTTCATTTATCCTTTTCCGTATAGAATATATTTTAATATGAATAAAAATGCTCCTAATGTAACATTTCCCTTGAATATGCAATATAGTTATTTGTATTTCACTACAAATTATAAACTAATGATTGCAAAGTAAATGCATCGTAACGTGTTGTGGAATTTTTTAGCAGACAGGACATACATCCAGTAATAAGATCAACAAGGAGGCCAGAAGAGTTCAGAAGAGGTCAAAGGAAGGAAGCAATAAGGCGAGTACGTACTACGAGAAAGTAGGAACATAAAAACCGACTTGTATACATTCATAAAAAGCAAGTGCGAATTCCATTCTTCGAGTTTGTTACCAAGGTCAGATGTAATGAAGAAGTCAGCAAATGTATTCATGGAAGTTAATGATTTGATAACATTCATGAGAGGTGAAAGCAACGAAGTGGCTATATTCTTGGGAGTTTTTGATGAAACCAACGACTTGGCAGTATTCGAGAGGGGCATCGATGAAAGGAACGATGTAGACGGTGGTATCAACAAATGTATTACATTCATGCAATATTTTGACATGTCAACAATATAGTTACATCTGTGATTGGCATTGACTTGGTAAAACTCTTCAAGACGTATATTAAACAACATAGTGGCAATCGAAAAACAAACTATATTTAGATAAAGCTACTAACAGCCACCATTTCATCTATGACAATTTTCTGCCATATCGGACAATAGTATTGTCTTTATCATAACTAACTATCAGTTATATCAGTTATTTGCGTTTAATGTTTTAGTATATACGCTATCATATAGTATCTGTTTTATCTGAAAGTTCAGTTGAGGACAATGTTATTGCTATCAATAATTATTTTCAAAACACCAATAAGTAAAATACTAAAGTATGTTTACATTAACACTATACACGATTAAAAGAGCATTTTTATGACCTCATTTACCTTAAGTTAATTCTGGATCTTGGCCAACTTTAAAAATGCCCTCTTTTTATAACTCGAAGGTCGCTGAATTATATCAAAACTTAATTATACATCCCTTAAGTCGCTCGGTTGATATATTACATTTACATTTTGCATGTTTCTGTTATTTGTTAAGATCGATCAATAACGCTAAATAATGCCTCATATGTAAAACAAAATTATGCATGCTTAGTGTGTCTTTAACTAAGCAGTTGCTGTTTTGTTTTTGTAGTTAGCATTGGTTGTTAGGGAAACGCTTGCAAATCTACAAATCACTCTCAAATTCTCCCTTGGTATAGCCAGTACTAAATGTAATTATGTTGATCTCAATGACACAACACATGCACAAAGGTGAAATTGAGCCGCCGACTTGGACCGATTTCTAACACTCAAACGCGTTCTCCACACTGTTGCTATCACTTTGTACATATGATGTATAACCAGTTTTCTACGTTAGAATATCCACGGGAAACAAAAAGCGAAGCTAAGATTTCACCTTGCTGAAGCCGTACTGCTCGATCAAAATGAAGGGAAACACACTAAAAGTGTGTCTGTATCTAACGAAAATATTGATAGTATGAATCTTCAAAACACAAAATATTAAGTTAATAATTATATAGTATTTTTCTGTTTTGTGCGTATCTCCCAATTTCTATTCTGTGTATAACATGACTAGTGTGATTTTAACGGTGCATTTCACATATTGTATTCATACAATGCCCTTCATAATTATTAAGCGGTGAAACGTCGAAGTGTTGCATACACCTTATAGTATAATAAGACACTTTGCTTGACACAAGACGGTTCAATCCGTGATACAGGCCGTCAAAGGAAGATGGTTTAACTGGTATTTTAAAGTGTTTTGTAAAACACATGCATTTATCAACACACATGTTATTCTTCATTTGCAAACGTAATTTAACTTCGGGCCTCATTGTAAACAAACCTATCAAAGTTTTTAGAAGAATGTAAGAGGAGCACAAGATTGTTCATGTAAGGATTGTTACAACTGTTTAGGATGTTATTACGTGATCCGATTCATCAAATGAATTAAAAAAAATCAATGTGGAAATAAATTGTGTCCAGTCATGTTATACACAGAGTAGATATTTGGAGATTTGCACAAAATAGAATTGCAAAAAACAAAATATATAGTGTACCATTTGTAATTCAAAAAATTTCGAAGATGAATTTCAATTAATTCTGATTTGTCCAATGAACGAATACATTCGTAAATTATATGTTAAAATATATTATTTAAGTTATTCAAATGTATAAAAGTTTATTGAAATAATGTAAGAAGAATCGCAAGTATTAACGTATAAAAAAACATTAAAACTATATGTTTTATGTAATGTAATTAGGTGGCATTTTAATCATATGTGCCTTAATTTATACTTGGGCACTTGTATTTGTGTAAAACAAATGTTAAAACATGTTAATGATTGTCGCCTTTTGTAAATATTTATTTTACTCTTAGATACAATTTCTAATGTAGGATATTTTAGGGATTGATGCAATTGATTTCAATTTTTGTTACGCTCGGAAAATAGATAAGTTCTTGCAATTGACACCATCTTAATATCATAAGATCGTATAGATGTTAGTCCATCATTGATTATTGTTCTTTATTTTGTAGTAAATAAAAAAATACATGCTTGCCATTCATTGAAGGACCCAAAGAAAGGAGTGAAACTTACATTTTATTGTTTGCCAACTTTTGAACTTCCAAAATCTGATGAGAAAATCAGGGGTCACTTAGCATCCAAAATATTTTGTTTCTGCTCAGGGGGTGCAATGTCGTCAAAGTAAAAATAAACGCCAGAAATCATGTATTCATACCACAATTTCCAAGCATCAATGATTATTTATAACCGCCATTATGCCTGTATCCAATGGTAATGCTTTGCAAATAGTCCTTCCCCGAATATTTTAGAATCTAACATTGAGTGTTTAAAATCATTATGTTACAGAAGTGTTGTTGACACAAACTTAGTTCTTTTGTTTTATTTCTTCAGTCGTTATTTTATACAAAAATCGCATGATTGTGATGTTAATAGTGGTTTACTAGACACGTCATATGCACTGCATTTTTCTCGAGCAATGACCTGAAAAACAGAGCACAAATATTAAAACTCTATTTTTACTTGCTTCTGAAGAAACCTCAACGATTGATACAAGTATATTCAAACTTGATGACTCGTTGAGATTAGTAAAAAGTCAATTACATACGTGCCGGCTCAATAGGCTTAGTAACCGAAAAAAAAAGTGATTTGACGCAAACTCATTAAGATATTGTCACGAAGTAGATATACGATATATAGTCAGATTACAGATGACAAGTAGCATTAATGCAAAGGATGCATTAATCTATTTGCAATTTTCGGTTTTGTCATAAATAAGCCTTTCACTGACATTTATGTCGTTTTTATTTAACATATATTTATTTTATGCAATAAACTACCACTTTATAGATAATATAGTTTAAATGAACCAATATTCTTTATTTCATGGTATTGCATCTTAATCAGATAAAATAGTTAAAAGCGTTCGTTATATACATAAATCCAAGTAGTGTGTTTTAAAAAGAAGATTGAAAAACGATCAGTCAAGAGACTTAAAATATCTATTAGAATAATATAGTTTATTATTAAGCAAAACTATGCAATTACATGTAAAATATGATTTAATACTGAACAAAAGTTCAAAGGAACAAAGCTAACATACAAATTATATATTTATTGAATTCAGTGTTATTTATGTAATTAATAATGTCAAATTTTCGACGATAAATTTGGAAATCTTTAAGAAATTCACGATATTTTAACTGATTTACATGACTGTATATTGTTTTGATATATATAATATATGGAGAGAAATTACATGTAACAAGACATGGTAGCTTGATATATTGTATAATGGGTTTTCGGTTTGTTTATAGAACGACAATGGTAATACCCAGCTGCCAACACGGGCATGCAAAATCGTCCAAATGGCAACCTATACCCTCCTGTGAAACGGAAGACTGCAACCCCACTGTGCATGAAGCACGGCAGTGGGATAAAAACATGTATCAAACAAAACATTTAATACGCTGACTTTAGTGGACAATACCATCAAGGTTGATTAGCCTTTTATAGACTTCAACCCGGTAGACAGTGTATTCTCCAAATATGAATAACCCATATTCAGGTACCCATTTCCGATCGCCTCACTCTATTTTGCTGTCTCAATTTTTGAATATGTATTTGTTTAAGAATAAAAATTGTTTCAAAATAGTATACATTTTCCGTAAATGGTTAATAGGACACGTTAACACAGCTGCATACATATTACACTGTCCATCCAAGGGGTTGCGGGTTCAAGCCTGTGTTTCTTACCGGGGCGGATATCGGTTTACCGTAAGCGGTTACTTATTTTCCATTTGGAAAAGCGGAATGAGACGAAAATCAATTGGAAACATTCCAAGATTAACATTTGCTAGTGACCTATGCAAAGCGGGGTATTCACAATCCAACGCACTGTCAACTGTGCTACTGGACCCGAAAACTTACACCAAAAGGTAAGAGATATCATGACAATAGTGGTTAGATGTTAATGCATATTAGCAGAACTATTCCAATTCGACTATCAAATGTATCTTAAGTTTATATAAGTGTTTGCAATTGAGCGAAACTTCAGCATCCAAGTCACACATCTAAAGGTCAGGGTCATACGCTTCTGTTGGAAATTGAAATTAACTTGTAAATCTAGCAGTGGAAGGTTTGATTTAAACTTAATCTCTGTCACCATCACCATATTTGTCAGTAAAGTTGTAATGTAATTATTGTCCCACTTCTTATCCAAGTAGCACGTTAGTTTATCTGTAGGTCGGCAGTCAGTCGGTAAGTTTTACTGACATAGGAACTGACTGATGGACGGAGAGACTGACAGACAGATGGAGGGAATGAAAGACATATATCTAATTCTTAAAAGTAACATACTATATTGATTTTACTAAAATTTCCGTTAACATCTATTAATTGAAATGCATGTAGAAATGCGTTTTCGCTAAATCTTGCCATTAGTAAGGATGTTTAACGCGAATGGATAAAAACCTTTTATATGGTGCATGGTAAACAGATGCTAAACTCAAATGCCTTAGGTGAAAAATGCGTTCAAAATTGCTGAAGAGCGTAAACGAATTCTTCGTACGTGTAAAGTATTTTTTTATGAAAAAGTTCAACAAACCTTGCCTTTCTGATAAAAGTCCATTTCATTAAAATGGTTTCATAGTATTTTGGATCACGTGACACACCTTGTCACAAAAACGAAAAACTATCCCAATTATACAAAACTTAGTAAAGAGACTACATGGAAAGTGCGTCAAAAATGTCCAAACCTACTGGTATATAAAGAAGAAGAATATAATGATAAATGCATTGGGAAACTAAACATTTAAAATACCTTGAGCTTTTTTTTTGCCTTATTATGAACCGAAGTATTGATAATGGATTTATGTTCTGAATTTGCCAATACATTAACAGTTCTGTCCTTTTGGTCACTTTGATTTATATTTGTAGTGTACTTATAAAGATAAGTATGTATGTATTGCACGCTTTTGGTCTTTTGAATGTTATGTCTGCTTACGGATAAGTGTCGAGTTATGTTCATAGACATATAGATTATATACACATACATTAATGCAAAATAGAAAATGTTGTACTTTACAAAATGCATGTAAGCATTGTATTGTAACAGTATATAAATAACAAACATTTATAGGGTCAAAACACTGTCTGGTTGATCAATGACAGGTTCATGTTTGTAAAATATATGTATATGATTTATATATTTTTTATATTATTTAACACTTTTGCTTTCCTTAAAATCACCAATAGAAAGATAATGGTAAATATATATGCAGGTTTATAACGTACATTCACAGTTGAGTATCGTTGATGTCTAGATATGATATCAATTTACGCTTGAGACATAGGATACAAATTCACAAGGATGTGGAATGACAAATATTAACAAAACAAAACAAAAAAAAAACAACAATTACTATCTAATAAAAAGAAAGGTACCACTGAAAGGAAAAAAACAGCATTAAACAAACACAAGTAATGCATATGCAGCAATGTGTGTAAGGTAAGGTCAGTACAAACATACAGAAGACGTGCCTTGGAATGCTTAGTGTATAGGTAACCACCATGAAGCTTAACACTGCTTTATGTATGAATCAAACATTGACCTTTCTCGTTCACCATGCCGCTAGTCTAAACATTGTGATTTATAAACTGGTCTTTTACAAATAAGGCAGCACCGATATGTGTATGGCGTTGTTTGGATTAAAGCCTTAGTTAGCATGGGTAAATATATGTAAGAAAACTGCAAGCGAAGTTACGCGCAAATAACTTCGCACAGAGGCCACAACGGCAAGAGAACAAACATTTAGGGTACGGCAAGACAAAGATAAGGACAAGTATGTACAGCTCTGTTCTTACAAGGTTTCAGGAAGAAGTCGCCCTCTTAGAAAACATTTTGGTTGTCTGTAAACGAGTCGATAATTAAACACGTAGTGCGCTGTAGAATCAATGGACCGCAGCCAACTTTATTAACATCCATATGGTTAGCAGATGAATATAAATCTAATATTCTAACAAATGTTTAGGCAAATATAAGAGTATACAAATAGAATAAAAGTAAAACGTATAGAAGGATATGCAGACAAGTGGACCATGACCTACATTTGGAATTCATCTGAATCTTCGGTATACAAAAAACCTGGTTTATTACACCGATTTATCTTGTAACTTTCATACATTGTATTAGCATTTGCTAAACGGAATCATAGGAAGTTCTGAGAATCCATCCAGGAAAATCAAGCACTGGGTCTGTTCATGAGATATAGTTAAATATGTCCTCACGCCCCCTAACAAATGCTTGTATGGTATTCTTTTGTTTTTAGATTTCTGCATGAACTCCATGATTCCAAGGAATCAGAACAAACTTGTACACATTTTAGTTTAACGTATTTCCGATATATTACAATTATTCTAGAAACTATAACAACCGATGAATAAAAATGTTTAAAAAGGAAGTTCAAATCAATTAGGCGGTGAAATAAACAGTCAATAACACTTTTAATTATTATGAACCTGCTACAAGATGAATTTCCAGATTTCCAATTCAGATGGTATGAATAATCTTCAAACTTCGAACATCGAAAACACTGGTAATATAAGTCAGAGCAGTATTGACTTGAAGTTTGTCATTCAGTCATAAATTAAACGTCCACCTCTCGTGACTACAAATATGCAGTAATTGATACCTTAATTAACGGATTTTCAACATATTTTAATTAATCAAGTATGAAAGGTCTTCAAGTTGATTGTAACGATATCGACACATAACGAGCTTTTAAAATGCCTCATTACAAGATTTTAGTGGATGAAGTACACACTTAATTTCAAAGTTTAGGTTGGTAATTGCAACGCTTGTCATATTTAGTTTAGTATGAACTTAGATCGGATGACCCTTAATTGTTTTAATTTAGCCAGGGTTTCGACCCAAAAGATATTACTTGTCCATGTGTCTCTAATTTCTGTGATAAAACACATTAAGGCTTTGACACATGAAATCCCATATCTTGCAATAATGTTTATTGCTTTAGGGCAAATCAAAGCAGTTTGAAATGTTTTTGGGCAAAATATAGTTTTCTTAATTCTGTTGTCCGGTAGTTTGATGGGTCAAGTGATATTGGTATAAAACAATAACATTTCCAAATGTTAATCCCAATGAAAAGCCATAAAAAACTGACATAAACTGGAGGAGCTAATGTCGTTTCTTAAATATTGCGTTGTATGAGGGTGATGTGAATTAATTATCGAAATATCCCGGAGGATACAACCGTCTCATCTTGACTGGCAGGAAATCACAGGAGATTTATTCCATGTTCGCTGTCTTAAAGGAAACATTGCTGCATAGTGTCCACAATAGCAACGCGAAATCTGAGGAGGACATAGCAATATATACTGAACACATTACTTGAATACAGTGAATTATGAATTGTGCTTAATTCATTTGAATGTATTTCATTTTTTAAACTGATTTCGTTATCGTAGACAGTTGTTTCCAGAGAAGATATACTGTTATGGTCACTGAAATATTGATTTAAGTCCTGCGGTTAAAAACGCGGTGCTGTTATATCGGACTTTGATGAGCTGCCTTGAGTTTTTACAGTGGTATAATTTTCAACAGGTACTCTTCTTATTTCTCTGTTTGGTTTCAAATGAACGTATTCAAATATAGCATGGCTTTTGATAAGGGCTATCAGTTCTGTTAACTTCAAAAAGAGGAGCAATACATACTTAATTGATATCTGTATTTTTATAAACATGTTGTTCTGTTCATACAAATGAACATTTGCTAACACAGATTGCATTGTATCATATTAATTAACATTTCTTTGTTACCAACGAAACACTTTGTTGTTTAATATTAGTTTTAATTCTGAAAGTAGGATTTTAGAATGTGGCATAAAATGTCAGTTGTTCTTACCAGCAATTTGTTTTACCAATATTATTTTTTATATTTGTATTACATTTGCAGAATATTGACATGAGTAAAGTTTTGTTGCTTTGTATATTATGATATTCGGTTTGAGCATTTTGAATTGTTTGTAATTCCGATATAGGACACTCTGTTTTATATTGGATACATTGACAAACATATAGGATTGTAATCATAACGTACTAAATACATAACAATTCGAGTGTTCGTCATTCATGACGAAACAGGCAATGGGTCGTATTGATTCTAATTTTTCACAAAAGAAAACAAACTAATTTAAGTTTATAGAATTATTAAAGTTTGGTTATAGAAACAAATGTGTTAATTCAGCCTATTTGATGAAAAATGTTTCATCTATAAGAACTTCTCTAACACATAACTCGTGTTTTATTTCACCGTCATTTATAGGATTCTTTTTACTGTTTTACTTTAACATTGCAGTACCTATATCATGTGATTTTACTGTATGTATATATTTATAATCTAAACAAGAAATCCAATTTTTATGGTCATTCATTAATTACTTAAGAATGTGACATGTGTATAAATACATGTATTATGTACTATGTATTTGTCCTTTACACGGGCATGCTTTTAAGCACTAAACTTTATAGATGTTTGATTTGTTCGTATTATATTGTATGATTTTACGGTTATTTGCAGACGTGAATTACATCGTTTAGGGAGGATTAAGTTCGAAAACAGCATGTGTGCAAGTCTTAAAAATTCAAAATGTAATTTGTCATACTAGTGTCGGATTATGCAAAATTAGGCCACAGGTAATACCCAGTACAACGACGCTGGTTTGAGACATACTCCCGTTCTGTGGTACAATACACCTCCTGTGTGGTGGTGAATTACCACACGTTTTGTGATACAATACACCTCCTGTGTGGTGGTGAATTACCACACATCGAGAAGGTCAAGTTGGGGAGTTAAGTGTATTCAGTGCGAATAATATGTAAGAAAAACACCAAGATGAATGCCAAATCTCATTCAATATGAATATAAATTACCAAAAACAACCGTAGCCAAATTTGAATATTATCCAAAATGTTATGTTGATAATCTAGTAAAATCTTATTACAGATACCAAAGAAAACTGATAAAATGAAATCCTACCTTCACAGACACTTTGTCACCATGTTTATCCAACTTAAAAGTGGAAATTGTCCTTAATACTCATTTAAATATAGGTTTAGTGTGTAAGAATAGGCGTACAAATCACCGAAGCTATTTACAATGTCATTTTATAGTCATATACGTTACTAATTGCAGAAATTAACGGATGTTTAGTAGTCAGTTAAGTGATATATATACACCGAAATCAATTAAAAGGTCAAGGCAATAGTCGTAGCAAGCAAACCGACACTTATTACTGTCACCTGACATCGTATACGTATAGTACAAGGTTTTGGATTTCTCGAACTGGATATATTTAAATAATTATACAATTTAATGATTTATGAAGAACAGAAAGTGATGATACCGATACAGATACGGGTTATGATATGGTAGTTCAATGTGTATTTTGCTGGCTTTTTGACTTGTTACTCCTTTAAACAATTTATGGAACTTAAAATTGATAAACGTGTTAGTTTTTTTCTTAGATGATTCAAAGGAGCATACTTCCTGTTGTAAGCAAAACAAACTTATCCCAGATAGTGTCGATATAGACAGCAAAGCAAAAAAAGTTGATTCAAATCCAATGAAAAATTAAACTTTTATTTCATAAACAAGATCAAATGTTAATCAAAGGACATCATTCGACGGACAAATTACTAAAATGCTATCGCAGGAAATACATTGCAAACTTAATAGATCAGCTTATGGAACGTGTTGTCAGTATAGGTGTAAGCTTATCATTGATTGGTGTTCTTTATTCTATAGTAAATAATAAAACTTTGACAACTGTCATTCATAGAGAGACCCAAAGAAAGAAGTGAAACTTACATTTTATTGTCTGACAACCTCCGCAATACCAACATATGATAAGTAAAATAGGGGTCATGTGTCATATTTTTCAGTGCGTACACTGCTAACAAAGTGAAAGTAGACTTCCGAAATCATGTATTTATACCCAATTTTCCGAACATCATTTTTTTTCTTAGTTCACAATTCAAACATGACAATTCTTTCAAAAATATTCAAATTACATCAATAATGCCATTCAAATAAAATAAGGAAATGCATTTTGAAAGAAGAAGAATTAATGATTATTTATAACCGCCATTATGCAACTACCCCACGGAAGTATATCCTATTTCCAATGGTGGTACTATGCTTTATATATATAATTATGACGAATATTATTTTCAAAGAAGCATACGTTTTGCACATACGACCTCAACCTAAAAGATATAAACAATACTAGGTCATTTAGTTAAAGTCATAAAAAAATTCGAGTACAGGAATTAAATTGGATTCTTATCAAAAAATAAATGTTCTAAGTCATTCATACAACATGGTGTTAGGCTAAAACAGCGAATGTGTCCGTTAAATGCTGCGATTGTTGCACGCATGTTCTTGTTTAATGTTGCCTTACTTTTGTTTTAACATGAAAGTAAACTATTCAATAGATAAGACAATATTAATCAAAAGGAGACATAGTTTTTTTTTAAATAACTCGTCCAGTTACACCATATTTTGACATCTCGATTGCGATGAATTTACATAATATCACCAAGCTCGGTTACAGATTCTTTCTACGTTGTATCTCTGTATTTTTGTGTTAGATATATCATTGAATGAATATTGTTTATGCCATATTACGCAACCATCACAACAGCATAAACACAATTAATTAGTATTAAGAAATATCTTACATAATTAATAAAGCAACGTGATAAGTGCTATCTCATTTTACGTTTTAATATTCAACTATTATTATAATTTAAGTTCAGAATTCATAAAACATTAAACAATTCATTTATTTTTTTCAGTTCTAATTTCAGCATGAAACTAGGTGTCATATAACTGTTACTACGGGATTATTCTCTCATATAATATGTTTTGTACATAAATTGCGCGTATGTGTATCAGACCATCAGACACTTGTAGAGGTGTAGCCGTAATAAGAATCCAGTTGGTCGCCATGAATAAGTGATGAGCACATTCACTGTGATCTTAGAGTAGTAGCATTGTTGCAGTGTATTAAGCATTCCTAATATTAAGGTTTTCTTCCCAGAGGAATGTTGAAGCATTCGAGACACACAACCTGACAAAACCGTGTCATCTTTTATGAGTTATACTAAATATAATGTTCATGTGTGGGACAGTTTAAGACTGCTGTATTCACCAAAGGCAGCTGCCGTACAAATGTCAAATTTTAGAACATTCGGATGAGTCTGTAGTCTGTAGATTTTTTATTTGTCGTAATTTACAATGAGGTATCCCCTTATTAAGCCTCCTAAACATAGTCTACGGGTGCCGCAACCCCTCCTAAACATTTTCTTCAGGTAAGATACTCCTCCTTAACATAGTCAATGGGGGAGGCACTCCCTCCTAAACATAATATACGGGTGACGCAACCCCTCCTAAACAGTATACGGGTGAACTCTCGCAATCACTCCCGTCGACACACCTAGAAAAAGACAGTGTAAGTAGAAATGGAGCAACAAGTAATATACAAGATACCATGTAATATACAAGATATCATTATGAAACACGTTGTTTGTTTCTTTTCTTTTCCTTTTAAATAGGTCTTGTTTGGTAATTAAGTATTGGGATACTGGACATCTGCAGAGTTCTAAAGAAGACTATACATATGCACTAGCGATTGTCAACTGAATACAATTTTTACCACATAATAGAATATTGGCATTTGTTTCAGTAAAATGTTATTGGAACAGTAGTTTATTGACTGTAACCTTGGTGAATACGTTACGATATAACTTTTATCATCAAGACTTTGGTGCAAATCAGATTTTTGTTTGTTAATTACAAGATTATAAGATTCACAAATGAGTTTATGTATATATATATATATATATATATATATATATATATATATATATATATATATATATGTGTGTATACATAAACTCATCTGTGAATCTTATAATCTTGTAACTAACAAACAAAATCTGATTTTTATGAGCACCAAAGTCTTGATGTCTCGACCACTCGGCCACGGCGGACTCTGCGATGACAGAAAGGGAACGATGTTGTGATCGTTTTTTTGCATGCTTTCTGTCATCGCAGGGTCCGCCGTGGCCGAGTGGTCCAGGGGGCTGTATCAAGATCAATTACCTCTCACCACTCTCGCTCCAAAAACTTGATCTGAGAAAATGTCCAGTTATTTGCGGAAGGATGCTGGTTCTACTCAGTCTGACTTAGTGTGAAGTGTTTCTCCACCAATAAAACTGGATATACCATATAAAACCTGAAATGTGTTGAAAATGGCATTAAACCCCCTTTATATCATCGCTGGGATTGCAGCTGATCACACATGTGTGTAACTCAACAGTCAACTATTCAGTACGTTTTGATTAAGTACGGTAACCGTCTTTTAATTGGCGTTGTCACTTCCAATGAATGTATACAAGGTAATAAATATTCACTAAACATTATATAGTAAGTAAACGTAACATCTAATCATAAGTATTGATAATTTGTTGTCTCAATCAACAATCCCCACCAAACTATATCTATTATGCGTCACATCTAATCAAAAGTGATAATTTGTTGTCTCAGTCAACAATCCCCACGGAACTGTACTGAGTAAGTATGCGTCTGATCTAACCATAAGTATTAATCATCTGCTGTCTCAAAAATCCCCACCAAACTGTATTTAGTAAGTATCCGTAACATTTAATCATGAGTTTTAAAAATTTGTTGTCTCAATCAACGATCCCCACTAAACTGTATTTAGTAGGTATGCGTCACATCTAACCATACGTATTAATAAGTTGTTGTCTCAATCAACAATCCAAACCAAACTGTATTTAGTAAGTATGTGTCACATCTAACCATAAATGTTTATTTTTTGTCTCAGTCAACAACCCTCACTTAACTGTATTTAGTAAGTATGCGTCACATCTAATCATAAATATTAGTTTTTTGTCTCAGTCAACAACCCTCACTAAACTGTATTCATTATGTATGCGTCACATCTAACCATAAGTATTAATAACTTTTTGTGTCAATCAACGATCCCCACTAAGCTGTATTCAGTAAGTATACGTCACATCTAACAATAAGTATTAATATTTTTTTGTCTCAGTCAACGATCCCCACTCAACTCTATTAAGTAAGTATAAATCACATCTAACCATAAGAAATAATTTGCTGTCTCAATCAACAATCCCCACTTAACTATATTTCGTAAGTTTGCGTCACATCTAGCCATAAGTATTTGTAATTGTTGTGTCAATCAACAATCCCCACGGAACTGTATATAGTAAGTATGCGTCACATCTAACCGTTTAAATCAACCATCCCCACTTAACTGTATATAGTAAGTATGCGTCACATCTAACCGTCTCAATCAACCATCCCCACTTAACTGTAGTTAGTAAGTATGCGTCACATCTAACCATAAGTGTTAATTTGTTGTCTCAATTAACAATCCCCATTAACTGTATTAAGTAAGTATGCGTCAAATCTACCCATAAGTATTAATTTGTTGTCTCAATCAACCATCCCCACTTAACTGTATTTAGTAAGTATGCGTCACATTTCAATATAAGCATTAATTTGTTGTCTCAGTCAACGATCCAAAAAAGCTGTGTTTAGTAAGTATACGTCACATCTAACCATAAGTATTAATTTGTCTCAATCAACAATCCAAACCAAAATGTATTTAGTAAGTATGTTTCACATCTAACCATCAGTATCAATAATTTGTCTCAATCAACAATCCCCACTAAACTGTATTTAGCGTCACATCTTACAATAAGTATTGGGTTGTCTCAGTCAACAATCCCCACCAAACTGTATTTAGTAAATATACGTAACATCTAACCATAAGTATTAATAATTTGTTTTCTCAGTCAACAATCTCCACTAAACTGTATTTAGTAAGTATACGTAACACTTAACCATTATTATTATAAACTGATCGTATCAGCCGCCAATCCTCACTCTTGCCAATCCCTTGGTATACAATCACATCACTTGTCAAGTATAACCATTATTCTGTACGGTACAGAACAATGGACTGAACTGTCTTCATCAATAATAAAAGTACATTTTGGGCAATTATCTATCTTCTTCTTTATGAATGGAATTATTATAGACTATATGTTAAACAATTTTGATGTGCCAGGATAATCAAATTTCCCGCAATGAGCACTCTCAACTATCCGCATATACGTAACCGCTAAGAGCTCATTAGGCAAATATGCGTACGAAATTGGTTCTTAATTTAACAACGTTTCAAATGACGTATTCTGCAAGCTTCCCATCAAGACATAAGCTGTAACAAATTTAGATGTCATAAAAGAGCAATAAAGGCACATTTAAACTACAAGTGCTTGAACTTAAAGGGGTTGAAACCTTCGAAAGCAGTTGGCAGCATGTCGGAATAGGGCCAAAGCCAACATGCTTTTGGATTTAGGAATGGTACCAATTCTGCAAAGAGTGGAAAAGCCTCGTAAATACGTCAAATTTATAGTATCTAATTCGGATAAGCAAATAAAATCCACGGGATTTTGAATATTTCTATGTGAAAGTTGATGTTTTTGTTTATATTTTATGACTTAAGAGATTGCATACTATCATTTTAATGAAACGAGTAATTAAGCAAGTTATCACGCTGAAATGAAAGATGTTTTTATCAAAGTACTTGAATTGTAACAGGAGTTAGTCCCAGTGGGTAACGGCTTTATTGCGTATTTATTTGTTGATACCACGTTTAATATAATTTGATCCACAGTTAACCGAAGTATCTTTTTAGAAACATTAGAATGAGCGGCTGATTAATAAGAAGTATCAGTTCTTATGTTCTGTGTATCGTGCCAATGTCACCTGCTGGCCCCTGTTTATGATATACCTTGGAATATCATAAGTCAGTTATGTGGCTGTTGGCATCTCCTTAATAGAAGTGCTTCATTCTATTTCTGAGCTTATTTCTTATTTTTTTAAGCATTTGTACATTTAAACTTAACCTAATTCCTTCACTTAACCACGATTTAATCTACTCGGTTGCATTTTTGTTGGCTATTGACGGCTTTGATGCGGCGATAACTGTTGTCCTTTTTCTGTATGCATGCACAGTACTCATTAATGATTATTCTGTATATTGATTATATTAATGTTGCTTAGGTATTTTTTCTTTGAATTCTACGTCTCCTGTTGGTTGTATATTACCTTATTTGAACTTATCCATCTTAGTCATCTATCCATCCGTTCGTCAGTATGTTCTTTTGTCTATCCATCGCTCATTATATGTATTACATTGAGTCTGATGAGAAATCCGTTGGAGTTTGTGTAATCATTGGTATCGAATTTAAAGTGGCCATTCGACACAATTAGTTTAGCGCTGTGAGGTCAGATTTGGTTGTTGCGTTATCGCATCTTATGAAATCAACTTAAGTTATTGTCATGAAACATCCGTTTACATTACATACTAAAATGATTAATAAATTCATTAAGTTAATAACATTATACTTTAATGGGATAATCAACACTGAAATGACGAGATTAGTTTGAATACACTCGAATAGAATATGTTTGAATTTGTTAAAATTTAAGAAAAATAGAGAGATCTGAAAAGGTTGTATCCAATTAACGGCATAAATTATCAGAAAAAATGACAAAAGGTCATATCATCGATTAATAAAACACCAGGTAAATGTGTGAACAAATGGAAATCAAAGTCATTAATTAAGATTTCCTTCTTGGTGTCCATCTCAAAGTCAATCTTAAGTAAGCCGTTAATGATTATGACCCCAAATGTGAGACATTACACGCGTAAATGACCATTACAATTATGAAAAGATATACGCACTCTTGGTGTAATGTTTTTCAATAAATAAAACCAAAACCACGCTGTTCAAAAATAAATCCATTACGTTATATCTGCCTCTTACATCTGTAGTTTATTTAGATGTAGTTCACGATACTCTTTCATGTTCCGCACCTGGACCTTAATATATTTTGTGAGAACCGGAAGAGATTGGGGGAAAATGCGCCCAGCACATTGGAATGTCGGTATAGCAAACCAAACAAGAATGTATATTACTGGAAGGAAATAAATAACATAATAGAACAGAACAGAACATATATTTTATTTGATGTATACATAATACATCGCCATATACATTTAAAAATGTGAACACATACTGAATTGACGTCATCAATGTTCGAGTGCTCATATAAGAATAATTCGGATGATAACGTTTAATTTTATGTTAGACAATCTAGTAGATAAAGCATATTTTATAAGTTTTTCTAAGTTTAAAATATGTTTTTCTTTCATCTGATTGCAATAATTCTATTAACTGACACATACTAGGTATATTATAAATATTTGCTAATATATTACTTTCTTAAATCAAATAACATAGACATATCAAAATAAAATGAAATTCATCCTCTAATTCTTGCAAATTACAATATAGACAGTAGCGTTAATTTCTAGGAGTTCTGTTTCACTCATAACGACCTGTTAATATTCTTAATGACTAGAACATTATCGAATTATACATGCTGACACTCATATAGATATAATTTAAATAATGATTTCTACCATTTTTGGATTGCTCTAATGGTACGTGTCGTTTTGATAAATGTGCAACTAAACTTTAACTAAATGTTCAAAGTCATGATCACTGACATCAAAGGTGAGTGACATTATTCAGAATGCCCAGTCACGTGGTATATGTCTTAAAAAAATAAAGAATGTAGGACACATATATTAGACAACGATCATAATAAATATATTTGTGCAGCAAAAATGTTTTCATAATAAAAACAACCAATTAAATATTACAAAAATAGGGGGAGGGGGGGGGGGGGGGTGGGGGGGGGGGCGGGGGCATGTTTCTTATTTTAACAGTTTTTAAAGTCATTTTATGAATATATATTCACACACACTTTCCCTTGATTGCCTGCTTATTACATGTGACTGTACATATTTAAACCATGTAAGCACGTGTGTGTATGGCTGGCATTATAATTCATGACAAAATTGATTGAATTAGATATAATACATTCCTCTTTTTCTTTATAAGAAATCTTTCACTTAAATGTTATTGATAATTTCTCTGCTGAAATAGTGATTTTATTAATGGTAATGACACTGTTTAGCCCATAAAAATTGAAAATTTTAATGTTGGTTTCACTGAAATATTAATTAAATTACATTCACTGTAATTAGCATGCTTACTAAACAAAGTTTGTCGTAACCATTCCATTTCAGTGTTCATTCGATGAAAAAATGACACCTCACTGAAATCATGTCTTTATTTGTTCGCTATTATGTTCTGTTTAATAATTTTAATCATTCATTGTTTATAACGTGTACAAATAAATTTGCTTCCCAACATTCCCTAATATTTTTACTTTTATCAAAACAAAAAAAAGACAAATAATAAGTTTTTCAGTAAATTCGCGAAATTCAATGATAAATCAAAGTCAGAAGTACGGAATGATTAATTTTAAAATAATTCATTACACACAGTCCCGCCGTATGTAAAGTATATAATTGTATGGACCATCGTTTGATGTCACCGACACGGGGAGAGTGGCAGTTTTATCAACGAATGACAAATGACATGAAATGTATCAGATACCCCCCAAAAAAGCATCAGTGAGATATTTTGTACCGGACGACCATCAAGATACTTCAGTGACCACTGTTATCGTTTGACCACATCATAAGGATAGTGGTAGGCGATTCTTCGGTGGTCAGCGCTCGTGTTCATATCTGACTGACCAGATTTATTCAAACTGACCATTCATCATATGGTGCGGATATTATCGTGGTGAAGCTGACAGAATCATTTATCTGGGTCAAATATGAAATATTAGTTTGCACTTAAAACTCATGCGTCATTTTAAACTCATTTTCGCCGTTACAGTTGGTACATGAACATTTGGATATACTGTTAATAAAAGCGACAACAGCAACAAAGACAATAGCAACAATAATTTTAATAGTTTGAAAATAACAAAAACGGCGATAGCTACAAAACGCAATGTTAATTAACATGACATTTTTTTAGAAATGGTGATGATAATGATAATAATGATAATGATAATGTAATACTACTTCTACTACTTCTTCTACTACTACTACTAATAATAATAATGAGAATGATGATGATGATGATGATGATGATAATAATAATAATGATAACAATCATAATAATACAAAATAAAAACTATAATAATAAAATAATAAAAAATGATAATAATAATAATAATAATAATAATAATAATAATGATAATAATAATAATAATAAAAAAAAAAAAAAAAAATAATAATAATAATAACAATAACGAAAATAAAATTAATAATAAAATAATAAATGTAATAATGATAATAATAAACAAATAATTTATGAAACATGTGTTATACACATACGATATACATTTTATTAGTCTTGAACAATTTAATTAATATATAAATGTTATAATTATGTTCCCGTTACTGTTAATTGTGGTGACCCTCAAGGGAATACCAGTTAATTGAAAATTAACACTATTATAATTGTTTTAACTGACATAGAAAATGTCAGAAGCAAACGTTGCTGTTGATGTAGCAATATTTACATTGATTTAGTGCCCAAGTTTGTGTGTGTGTTTGTTTTTCTAAATATATCGTTTTACACCATTTGGTGAGAAGGGAAGGGTGGGGTTTGGATGCTATTTTATTTCACTTGTATTTACCTAAATGTACTGTAAAGTCATGGCAAATAATAACCAAACCGACCGGCGCCGATCTTAGTATTATCCTATTTGTTAATCTTGAAGTTTATTATTTCTTTCACTTACTCTTTATTAAGTTTTTTTTTTGTATTTTATTCGCCAATACTAATTTATTGTCAGCTATAAAAAATATTTAGCCAATGAAAAAAAAAGGTTATATTTATAATAAACTATATAATGAAAGATTTTTTCATTGGTGTGTATATATGTACTGCAGTTATTTCACGCATGCATGGAAATATGGCAAAACTTATAAATGGGAAAATTGTCCTCTATCAATTGGCTATTACGCAAGTATTATGCAAATGAGGTTATGATCTGGAACAAATGTGAGGTTGGCAAGAAAAAAACTTTGATCTGAATATTTGCATTATAGAAAATCTGGTTTAAATGTATTTTCCAGCTTTAAAAAATCGGGGCAAAATTCCAAACGTCTTTAAGTATCTTATTAGAAATAATAAATTAATTATAAATGTTTTAGCACAGATCTTCATTCGTTTAATTACTGTTTTGAGTATCTTATTCGCGCTAATTTCATTTAGCACCGCTGAAGTGAGCTTTTATGGGCTTTTTATTGAAAATAACATGAAGTTTTCTTTTGATATGTTGATGCTTATTGCCCATTTTGAACGAATAAAACCCGTTTTATTGCTCTCAGAAATACATACAGTATCTAGCTAATCTCGTGCTCGATTAAGCAGCTGTAAGCTATCGAAAAAACGCAGCACAAGCTTTCCTAGTTGAGATCCTGGATGCCACAGTATGTCTCAATAAGTGCGTATAGTTCTTTTGAATTGTTTTGCGGTTGTTCAGCAGTAAGTAGAAAGTTATTAAGTATTTGTGCTAAATATGAATGTGCCTGTAGACCTTAATACGCCGAACATAAGATAAATTCCACGGCAATTTTTATTCACATTATGAAATATTAAAACAATTAAATGTAATAATATAAGACATGGCTGTATGTATTTAATACATCAACGATTTTGGAAAATCTGCAAATTTATAACGATTATCATGTATTGTACCCTCTGCCAAATAAAATATAAAAAATATATTGACAAATATCCACCTGGATAATACGTAGATAGACATACATATTTGTAATGATAAACAATATATACACACACAAAAAAACACTAAAACAATAATTAGATATTGATGAACGGTATACAGGAATGGAACAAAGATGAGAAAATATGCACAAAATGTAAGTGAAATAGAAAATAATGAAAAAGAGATGACAATTAATGAACTGAAGACAGTTGAAAATGCTGATATAATTAACGTAAAATATGCTAAAAACAAAGATGATAAAGTGATTAATGATAAATAAAAATGACAAAAAAATGATGAAAAATTATAACAATAGACAGTAATGAAACAACAATGAAAGGTGTTGAACATGCTGTTAACACAAAAGAAATTAATGCACCAAAAATAGAAAATTAATAATGGATAAAATATAAATAAAGCGAAGTACACAATATAATTTAGTATTAGTAGTATTAGTATTAGTATTAGTAGATATGGCGATGGAGCAAGAGAGAGAGAGAGAGAGAAAGAGAGAGAGAGAGAGAGAGAGAGAGAGAGAGAGAGAGAGAGAGAGAGAGAGGGAGGGAGAGAGAGAAATGGGATGAAGGTTTGTTTTAAAACATCTGCAATGCCAATATTTTCATAAATATTAATATATATGTAGGCTATACACGTATATTTGGAAAAGGTGTCACAAATATAAAATGCACAGCATATAGAAATAATGCAGCAACACCATGCATTATCGAAGTTAAATAAATAAATACAAATTATGCTTGCAGTCTAGGTTTGGTTTAAACATATTTTATTGCATAATTCACATAATAAGTAAACGGGTTGGGCAACAAGTTCTAGCAACATTAGTTACGGCCCTCCCCTTTCAATACACAAATTACATTAGAATTAAGATGACAGTTATAACATTCAATAGGAAATAAACAATCAAAGAAATGAATATATAAATAATGCAGTCTAGGTTGTACGCTTTGAGACAAAGCTTTAATAAAACAATTGTAATTACGGTATGATGAACATGATTCAATAATAGTGTTAAATAGTTGTCATTTTAAGTGGAAAATTAAGAGCTGTGTTTTACAAGTGCAAATTTTCATTAAAAACAACATTATAGTGTTTGGTGTTTAGTGTATATTGTTACCATGTTTTAGAAATGACGGTTGCTTGAAACAAAGTTCTAAGCACTTTTACGCGAGAGTAGTACAACGCCCAGCTGAACGTAGTGGCAAAGTACCCCATTACCGGAAACAGGACACAGGAAATGCTTCTATGGGGTAGTCGCATAACGGCTGTTATAAATAACCATTGGCTCTTTTACTTTAAAACTGTATTTTTCTTATTTTAACGCTCATTTTTCATTTGAATGGCATTATTGGTGTATTTTGAAAGCATTTTCATGTTTGAATCGTTATAAACAAATGATGCTTCAAAATTGGGATATGAATAGTTGATTTTGGAAGTCTACTTTATTTATCAACAGTGTACATACTAAACAGAAAAAAAACATCTCTTGGATGACATATGTTCCCTAATTGTGTTATCAACTTTTGGTAGTGCAGAGGTTGGCAAGCAATAAAATGTAAGTTTTGCTTCTTCCATTTCGGTCTCTCTGTGGATAACAAGCATGCAAACTTTTTTTGTTAATGAATAAAAAACAAAAATCAATGGTTGGCTTTCACCTTGACTACTTTATTTTTTTTTTAAACATTGTTTGTTTTCTAACTTAAATAACAGTTATATAATTGTCGAGATATGTAATAAATCACGACATTTCTTTTCGCTGGCAACCGCAACGGTGGTTTAGGGGTTAAACATCTACCTCGCATGCAGAAGGTCGAGTATTCGATCCCCTGTCGAGTCGTATCACAACAGTTGAAAAATGATTCTAGAAGCTTACTCGGTAGGAGCTCAACATTTCGAAAGTAATTCTAGGTCTGGCCGGTGTCAGTATAATGTGACTGGGTGGGATATCATAACACGTGTCTGTGGAATGATACCGCGTAGAATAATGTGTCAAGCAGACCATCGCGATATAACTGAAAAATTGTTAAAATCGACGCTTAAGGACTCACACCACTTTTATCTCCCTTGAGTACTCCTTACCTACAGATAAAGGAGGTAGAAATAAAACTTTAGTTCTCCTTTTCTTCTTTTTCAGGGCTTTGTAACGCAATGGTTTGTTTTTTGCTAGCATGAGTTAAATGGTCAGTATTTTAGAAATCACCATTGAAAATACGATGCTGATACCAACTTTGTGGACAGTTCTGTGTCATTTCAGAATTGTTGGTTCAACCGCATCTAGGGCGAATAGTTGACATATTATTACTCTAGAAATTGATAGGTCTCACAAAAGCATTGAATTTAAAAAAAAAACTGGTCAAGGTATGCTTTTTTCCTTTATAATTGCATATCTTGAAACAGTGAAGAATTTGAGCCCAGATTTCATTTTTTTCACCCTGTTTTGGACATAAAAGTTATAATGGAGCCCTATGGGAAATATAATAGTGGTGTGAGACTCCAAACAACAACAATTCATTAGCTGGCACGAAAGGTGAACATTTCAGAAAGCAGTATCTTATACTCTAATACCAGTATATAGCATTTCTTGTTGTGTTGTCTTAATTTTTACTTTTGTGCGATATTTGTTAATGTTATTAATACATTTATATCAATTCATTAACACTAAAAGTAATTCATTAATTTGCCAACGTAATTACAATTTAAAATGAGAATTAATTTAAACAATTTATCATGCATTTAAAAAAAGTTAACAGAAAAAACTAAAGATGAAAGGCATTAAAGATGCTAGATTTTGACATACTTCGTGGTTAGAATTTGCATTTGGTTCAACATCACATAATACAATAACGTAAAATACATTAATAACAATTCTTGACTGCGGCCGTTTATTTCTATTTCCACACTAAGGCATAGTTTATCATAATATTCATATGGAAATAAGGCAAATTATGTGTATGAACAGGTGTTCATATCATCACTTCGGTTCACATTGGGACAACAATAAAATATACATTCATTATTAAACAACGTTTGATGACAATGCACATTCTTGACGAGGTAAAAATCCATCTATCTTCCACGCCTAGCTATCCTCGACACATTTAAAACTGATAACAACTTTTCCTCGGTCCCTTGCGGTTATGTTTTAAATTAAATAAAATATACATTCTATATAAAAATGCCCTTCACGAACTCTATACTTTTTTTTTCAAATTCAACGATTTACTTTATTTTTTTAAGCAATCCATCAATTTTTATTTTTTTGATTTTAAGACATTTTCCAGTATCTTTGAAAACGGAATGTTTCCCATATCAATCATGGATAACAGCTTGTTCCTCTGACGGAACACATTTACCTCCGCCGTTCAAAAATACGGGACAAATGCAGGGTGAAGCATCTGAAATGGCTTTTGAGAAATTTTGCCTAGTTTCAGCGTTATTCGACACACATTAGTGTCACATCAAAGGGACGTCATTGAAAGGCTTGTGGGTAGATTTGTCCATTAAAGAATTAAAAAAAATTATATGAATCGTTTAGGAGCCTTTTGAAAACACAATGTGTTACATTCTCTTTTAAAAAAAAAAGTAGTGGTGAGACATGCCATGGTTCCTAGCTGCATTCTTCAAGTTATACAATGGAATTAAAAGCATAAATTACTTCCCTTTATCAGAATATTTAGTTGTTTTAGTATACACATTTTTGCCGTGACTAGGCTGCTGTGAATAAATATAGGAATATTTTTAAGTCACATTTGACGATGAAATAATAAACATTCCTCAACACACGCCACACCCTAATAAAACAACAAAAATATAATAACGTGTATGTTATAATACCAAAAAACGAGATTTGCATGCATAATACTTGATGTTTCATTGATAATCAATAAACGGGCGAATTATTAATTAATTGACGTTTAAGGTAGCTTTAACGCATCTATTTAGTAAAAAAATATATATCTGACGTCATGTTTATCAATAAGCAATACTGTGTTTTAACGGTTTGTTCTGTTTTATTGTTGTTAATATTGTTGCCATTGCTAAATGTGTTATTGTTGTTTTTGTTGTTGATGTTGTTGTTGTAGCTGCTGTTGCTGTTGTTGCTGCTGTTGTTGTTGGTGGTGGGGGTATTGCTCTGATGCAGTTGTTGTTGATGTAATTATGCTAAATATGTTGCTACTTATATTGATGCTGCTAACACTGTGTCGTCATCGTCGTCGTGTCCATCTCCAGTGTTGTCGTTTCGTAGATACAACCGGATAGCAGCGTATATTCGCAATCAATGCTGTAATATCACAAACAATATCTTCTGTTCCCTTTATTCTTTAAAATCTAGTATGTTGGGTCTTTTAAGTCGGAGAACAAGCTAACAGGTTTGAATAACTGGTACTTGGATTGTATATAATTATCGTGAATATGATCTCGACGTGAGGAGACTATATCAGATCGCTATTAAAATATTCCTGATTATTTATGAAGATTTACCATTGAAATCGACGAAAAAATATTTTGAGATACCGGTATCATTACGATTAAAATTTTGCTCAAAATAAAACAAAATATTTAAGATTCACAGACTCGTGAAATATTATATCACGTAGTTGCGATAAAAATATCTTTGCATTAATTTCAAACTTTTAATCTAGATGAAAACGTTTGATTTATTTTGCTCGCAATGAAACGAAGAGCGCCTTGTTATTTTACTCATACAATATTTGGAGATAAAACCCCCGTCTATCGACGTGTTTCTCTTCAAAAGTTGTTATGATTTATATATTTTTATATTTCGTACAATTCAATGCCATCATTCTCGACATTTTGATATGAACGTTGAAGCGCGCACTCCGGAGATCAAGATATAGAGGCATGGAAACTACGTTGATATATTTATGAGTCCCCGTTCGCCGATTCAATAGAGGTGCTGTCAAAAGCGTATTCGAGCGAGTAATTTATATTTTTCTACCGTCTTCCTTCAGGGAATAAATGAATACCTAAATATCTTTTCTCAAAACAGTTATCACTTTCCACATTTGACAACACATTTCATGCCCTGGTGTGAGTTTTCTTTTATCGGTATACAAGAGATTTGAATGAATGTTAACAAAAAAAAATATGATACTATGTCCTTGTATCTTAGATTGCATTGCATAAATATATTTAATCTATAACGTGTATGATTAATATGTCGCTGTTACGTTTAAACGTGTTTCATTCACAAAATATATAAAATAAACACAAAAACAATATTTTATACAAGAGAAACGTACAAATATGAGTGTGTGAATGGGGTCTCGAAACAAAATTAAAGAAACCGGAGTATCGAATAAATCTCAAAAGCATAGCTTTTCTATAGAAAGAAAAAAAATGTGAACGTAAATGCGACTGTGTAAACTGCTAATATTAAGCGGGCGGTAATGTTATGGATAGAATGTTGGACGCTCACGTCAGAAGTTGCGGGTTCGAGCCCCAGCTCGATCCGATGCCTCTCATAAAACGACACTTAGTACCGGTTCTACTCGAAAGCGGTTCTTATAAGCACTGGGCTTTCATCGCAATCGAGCTAAAATAAACTAATATAAACTTATATTATTTTTATCTCCATGCTGTATTTTTGATAGCTTCTGTCAATTTTGAGCGTTTTGTCAGAACCAGCCTCCATTTAGAGGTTTCATATCTGGCTGATCTAGTATAACAAATGTTTTTTTCTCTTTCAAATATATAAAACTTCAAATACTTGATGACGTATATAATGATTCCTATTTCTAAAATTTCAATCATTGACAAGCAGGAAACGATTCCACTTTACGGTGCAGCATTTATTATTTATTATTTTTATGAATAATTGATGTATTTGATGTTTTTTAGCTTCTCGATCCCGTCTTACATTACCAACATTAACAAAAAAGGTTCAACTTCCGAGCCAACAATTGAAACAACCTGGCAACGATGGTCTTTTGTACTTGTGAGGTCGACATACTATTAAACGGGGAAAAAACTGTATGAGATCGAATACAATGGTGGTATTTATAAATTGAAAATCTCGTCTGTTCATTTAGGATATTGTGAAATTGCGCTCAAAACTGACACTCACGTAAATTCTATGTTTCTTTTCAGGAAACTGAAGTGGCTCTCTGAATGAACGATTTATGACTCTATTAATGGGTGCGGCAATACGTTTGATCCTTTGAAATGCTTGAAGCGGAATTCAGAAATTTTGAGAATTGTTTGAGCAAGACGAGTGTATAACAATGAGCACACAGTTGCCGAACTCGTATAGTGGTCTCGTTCCACAGGCTGATTTTTCAAGTACGCATGTGCACTCAGATGTAAACATGGCTCGAAGGTATAATACTCAAGTTAGGCAGTACTCTACAACTTCATTTACACATCTCCCGGAAAACGAAACACCGAGTATATTTAAAGAAAACGGAGTTAACAGTACAAATTGCCAGATTGGGCCATTTCACCGTGAGCACAGCAAACCTACTAACTTCCTACAGAAAACACGTGACTTACATACCACTTCCGGTACACCTAATTTGCCGAGCTGCAAACATGATAATACGAAAAAACATTTCCCCCAATCATGTAACGTCCCTCTAAGAAACCAAATCACCACAAATGTTAGTGAATATCTGGACAAAAACAATGGACTTATCCGATTAGATAGAACATGTCCACAAATGGAGACTTGTTTCAATGTCAATCAGAACATGAATTTGAGCTATTCCAAAACCGGCCCAGAATG
The DNA here is from genome assembly GCA_029582155.1 of Panopea generosa. Lineage (NCBI taxonomy): Eukaryota > Metazoa > Mollusca > Bivalvia > Adapedonta > Hiatellidae > Panopea > Panopea generosa. The sequence continues at coordinate 22,467,407 of CM055894.1, read as the reverse complement.
GCTGGAGGGTCATTGTAGACAGAGTTATGAAACAAAAGTCACATCACTGGTCCCAGGACGAGACCTGCAGAACAGAGAGCCCAGGGGAGAGGATGAAGCAAACGAGATAGAAGATGTAGACGATTCTGACGATGACATGGACGAATTGTGCGACGTGCCGTTGTATCCGTGGATGAGAAGTCACTTCGGTAGGTAGTTGAAATTTAGTTAATACTTTAGTTTGTTAAAACTGCTTTGAAGTCATGAAGCCATAAACAAGTAATATATATTATATACAACAATACAATCAAGACAATCACTTTCACAATTATCTGTATGTTTACAATAAAAACAAATATCCATATACAATTATATAATCACCAATATTTTACTCTGACGACAAAAAAAACATTGTCGGTATCTTATCCAAAACATAGTCGAACTATAACATAATTGTCGATGCCTTACCCCAAACATAGACGATCGGCAACATAATTATCGGTGCCTTACAATAGAAATAGACCAAATGTAACATAATTATCGATGCCTTACCCCAACCATTGACCAACGGCAACATCATTATCGATGTCTTACCCCAAACATTGACCAACGGCAACGTCTTACCCGAAAACATTGACCAACGACAACATCATTATCGCTGTCTTACCACAAACATAGACCAACGGCAACATCATAATAGAAACCTTACCCCAAACATAGACCAACGGCAATATCATAATAGAAACCTTACCCCAAACACAGCCCAACGACAACATCATTATCGATGTCTTACCACAAACATACGGCAACATCATAATCAAAACCTTGCCCCAAACATAGACCAACGACAACATCATTATCGATGCCTTACCCAAAACATAGACAAACGGCAACGTCATTATCGAAACCCTACCCCAAACATAGACCAACGGCAACATCATTATCGAAAACTTACCCCAAACATAGACCAACGGCAACGTCATTATCGAAACCTTCCCCAAACATAGACCAACGGCAACATCATTATCGAAACCCTACCCCAAACATAGACCAACGATAACATCATTATCGATGCTTTACCCCAAACATAGACCAACGGCAACGTCATTATCGAAACCTTACCCCAAACATAGACCAACGGCAACATCATTATCGAAACCCTGCTCAAAACATAGACCAACGGCAACGTCATTGTCGAAACCTTACCCCAAACATAGACCAACGACAACGTCATTATCGAAACCTTACCCCAAACATAGACAAACGGCAACATCATTATCGAAAATCTACCCCAAACATAGACAAACGACAACATCATTATCGATGCCTTACCCAAAACATAGACCATTGGTAACATCATTATCGATGTCTTACCCCAAACATAGACCAATGACAACATCATTATCGATGTCTTACCCCAAACATAGACCAACGGCAGCATCATTATCAATGTCTTACCCCAAATATACACCAACGGCAATATCATAATCGAAACATTGCCCCAAACATAGACCAACGACAACATCATTATCGATGCCTTACCCCAAACATAGACCAACGGCAACGTCATTATCGAAACCCTACCCCAAACATAGACCAACGGCAACATCATTATCGAAAACTTACCCCAAACATAGACCAACGGCAACGTCATTATCGAAACCTTCCCCAAACATAGACCAACGGCAACATCATTATCGAAACCCTACCCCAAACATAGACCAACGATAACATCATTATCGATGCTTTACCACAAACATAGACCAACGGCAACGTCATTATCGAAACCTTACCCCAAACATAGACCAACGGCAACATCATTATCGAAACCCTACCCAAAACATAGACCAACGGCAACGTCATTGTCGAAACCTTACCCAAAACATAGACCAACGACAACGTCATTATCGAAACCTTACCCCAAACATAGACAAACGGCAACATCATTATCGAAACTCTACCCCAAACATAGACAAACGACAACATCATTATCGATGCCTTACCCAAAACATAGACCAACGGCAAAATCATTATCGATGTCTTACCCCAAACATAGACAAATGACAACATCATTGTCGATGTCTTACCCCAAACATAGACTAATGACAACATCATTATCGATATCTTACCCCAAACATACACCAAGGCAGCATCATTATCGATGTCTTACCCCAAACATAGGCCAACGGCAACATCATTATCGATGTCTTACCCCAAACATAGACCAACGGCAACATCATTATCGATGTCTTACCCCAAACATAGACCAATAGCAACATCATAATCGATGTCTTACCCCAACATAGACCAACGGCAACATCATTATCGAAACCTTACCCCAAACATAGACAAACGGCAACATCATAATTGATGTCTTACCCCAAACATAGACCAATGGCAACATCATTGTCGATGTCTTATCCCAACATAGACCAACGGCAACATCATTATCGATGTCTTACCCCAAACATAGACCAACGGCAACATCATTATCGAAACCATACCCCAAACATAGACCAACAGCAACATCATAATCGATGTCTTACCCCAAACATAGACCATTGGCAACATCATAATCGATATCTTACCCTAAACATTGATCAACGGCAACATCATTATCGATGTCTTACCCCAAACATAGACAAAGGCAACATCATTATCGATGTCTTACCCCAAATATAGACCAATGGCAACATCATTATCGAAACCTTACCCAAACATAGACCAACGGCAACATCATTATCGATGTCTTACCCCAAACATACACCAACGGCAACATCATAATCGATGTCTTACCCCAAACATAGACCAACGACAACATCATTATCGATGTCTTACCCCAAACATAGACCAACGGCAACCTCATTATCGAAACCTTACCCCAAACATAGACAGACGGCAACATCATAATCGATGTCTTACCCCAAACATAGACCAACAGCAACATCATTATCGATGTCTTACCCCAAACATAGACAAACGGCAACATCATTATCGATGTCTTACCCCAAACATAGACCAAAGGCAACATCATTATCGAAACATTACCCCAAATATAGACCAACGGCAACATCATAATCGATGTCTTACCCCAAACATAGACAAACGGAAACGTCATTATCGATGTCTTACCCCAAACATAGACCAACGGCAACATCATTATCGATGTCTTACCCCAAACATAGACCAACGGCAACATCATTATCGATGTCTTACCCCAAACATAGACCAACGGCAACATCATTATCGATGTCTTACTCCAAACATAGACCAACGGCAACATCATAATCGATGCCTTACCCCAAACAAAGGCCAACGGCAACATCATAATTGATGTCTTATCCCAAACATTGACCGACGACAGCATCATTATTTATGTCTTACCCCAAACATAGACCAACGGCAACATCATTATCGATATCTTACACCAAACATAGACCAACGAAAACATAATTATCGATGTCTCATCCCAAACATAGACCAACGGCAACATCATTATCTATTTCTTACACCAAACTTAGACCAACGACAACGTCATTATCGAAACTTTACCCCAAACATAGACCAACGGCAACATAATTATCGAAATCTTACCCCAACCCAAACATAGACCAACGACAACATCATTATCGATGTTTTACCCCAAACATAGACCAACGGCAACATCATTATCGATGTCTTACCCCAAACAGTGACCAACGAAAACATCATTATCGATGTCTTACCACAAACATAGACCAATGGCAACATCATTATCGATGTTTTACCCCAAACATAGACCAACGACAGCATCATTATCGAAACTTTACCCCTAACATAGACCAACGGCAACATCATTATCGATACCTTACCCCAAACACAGACCAACGGCAACATCATTATCGATATCTTAGCCCAAACATAGACCAACGGCAACATCATAATCGATGTCTTACCCCAAACTTAGACCAACGACAACATCATAATTGATGTCTTACCCCAAACAGAGACCAACGGCAACATCATAATTGATGTCTTACCCCAAAAATTTACCAACGGCAACGTCTTACCCTAAACATTGACCAACGACAACATCATTATCGATGTCTTACCCAAAACTTAGACCAATGACAGCATCATTATCGAAACCTTACCCCAAATATAGACAAACGACAGCATCTGTATTGATGTCTTACCCCAAAAATAGATCAACGGCAATCATTATCGATGTCTTACCCCAAACATAAACCATCGACAACATCATTATCGATGTCTTACCCCAAACATAAACCAACGACAACATCATTATCGATGTCTTACCCCAAACATAGACCAACGACAACAGACAAACGACAACATCATTACCGATGTCTTACCCCAAACATAGACCAAAGACAACATCATTTTCGAAACGTTACCCCAAACATAGACAAATAACAGCATTTTTATTGATGTCTTACCCCAAAAATACATCAACGGCAACATCATTATCGAAACCTTACCCAAAAAATAGACCAATGACAGCATCATTATCGAAACCTTACCCCAAACAAAGACAAATGACAGCATCTTTATTGATGTCTTACCCCAAAAATAGATCAACGGCAATCATTATCGATGTCTTACTCCAAACATAAACCAATGACAACATCGTTATCGAAACCTTACACCAAAAATAGACAAACGACAGCATCTTTATTGATGTCTTACCCCAAACATAAACCAACGACAACATCATTATCGATGTCTTACCCCAAACATAGACCAACGGTAACATCATTGTCGATGTCTTACCCAAAACATTGACCAACGACAACATCATTATCAAAACCTTACCCCAAACATAGACAAACGACAACATCATTATCGATGTCTTACCCCAAACATAGACCAAAGGCAACATCATTATCGAAACATTACCCCAAACATTGACCAACGACAATATCATTATCGATGTCTTACCCCAAACAAAGACCAACGGCAACATCATTATCGATGCCTCACCCCAACATAGACCAACGACAACATAGTCAGGGCGTCGAACCTACCTTCGAAGGGTCATGGGTTAGATCTTCACCACGGCTAAGTGTGGTGTCCTTGAGCAAGACATCCGCATATATACGTTTTAAAAAAGTGTTTCACAATCGAATTAAAATAAATAAGTTGAAACTATCGACAGAATAATCGATGTATAAACGAACACCAACATGGGTGCAAAACCATGAAACACAAACGACCAACATCATGATTATGGATATCTTACCCTAAATAAAGATGGACAACATTATAAATATCGGAGGTCATGTCATAAAATAGACAAACAGCACCTTAAATACCGATGTCTAGCTCTAAATATAGACAACAACGAAATTCTTCTCAATGCCTTACCATAAACATAGACAAATACAACATAACTATCGATATATAACCCTTAATATAGACCAACAACCGTGTAATAAGCAAATGGGTACTCATAACACAAACTAAAAATTACATAATACCCTTAAACACCTGCAACAACATAAGTATCAGCACCATCGCTTGGAAAAACACCTGCAACACAATCAGTATCAATACAACGCTTAGACATACGCCTGCAACAACATAAGTATCGACACCATCGCTTGGACAAACACCTGCAACAACATCAGTTTCAATACAACGCTTAAACATACGCTTGCAACAACATAAGTATCGACAGCAACGTTTGGACATACGCCTGCAACAACATCAGTATCGACACTGTCGCCTGGACATACGCCTGCAACAACACAACTATCGGCACCATCGCTTGGACATGCGCCTGCAACAACATAAGCATCGACACTATCACTTGGACATACGCCTGCAACAACATAAGCATCGACACCATTGTTTGGACATACGCCTTCAACAACAGAAACATCGACACTATCGCTTGGACATACGCCTACAACAAAAGCATCGACACTATCACTTGGATATACGCCTGCAACAACATAAGCATCGACACTATCGCTTGGACATACGCCTGTAACAACATAAGCATCGACACCATCGTTTGTACATACCCCTTCAACAACATAAACATCAACACTGTCGCCTGGACATACGCCTGCAACAACATAAACATCGACACCATCGCTTGGACATACACCCACAACAACATTAGCATTGACACCATCGCTTGGACATACGCCTGCAACAACACAAGTATCGGCACGGTCGCTTGGACCTACGCTTGCAACAACACAAGCATCGACACTATCACTTGAACATACGCTTGCAACAACATAGGCATCGACACTATCACTTGGGCATACGCCTGCAAAAACATAAGCATTGACACTATCACTTGGACATACGCCTGCAACAACATAAGCATCGACACAATCACTTGGACATACGCCTGCAACAACATAAGCATCGACACTACCATTTGGACAAAGGACTGCAACAACACAAGTATCGACACTAGCACTTGGATATACGCCTGTAACAACATAAATATCGACACTATCATTTGGACAAAGGCTGCAACAACATAAGTATCGACACAATCATTTGGACAAAGGCCTGCCACAATATAAGTATCGACACTATCAATTGGACATACGCTTGCAACAACATAAGTATCGACACTATCATTTGGGCATACGCCTGCAACAAAATAAGTATCGACACTATCACTTAGACATACGCCTACAACAACATAAGTATCGACACTATCACTTGGACATACGCCTGCAACAACATAAGCATCGACACTATCGCTTGGACATACGCCTGCAACAACATAAGCATCGACACCATCGTTTGTACATACGCCTTCAACAACATAAACATCGACTGCAACAACATAAGTATCGACACCATCGCTTGGACATACACACGCAACAACATTAGCATTGACACCATCGCTTGGATATACACCTGCAACAACACAAGTATCGGCACGGTCGCTTGGACATTAGCCTGCAACAAAATAAGAATCGACACTATCACTTGGACATTCGACTGCAACCACATAAGTTTCTATACAATCACTTGTACTAAGGCCTGCAACAACATAAGTATCGACACCATCGCTTGGACATACGCCTGCAACAACATAAGCATCGACACTACTATTTGGACAAAGGTCTGCAACAACACAAGTATCGACACTGTCACTTAGACATACGCCTGCAAGAACATAAGTATCGACATTATCATTTGGACAAAGGCTGCAACAACATAAGTATCGACACTATCGTTTGGACAAAGGCCTGCCACATCATAAGTATCGAAACTGTCACTTGGACATACGCCTGCAACAACAAGAATATCGACACTATCATTTGGGCATACGCCTGCAACAAAATAAGTATCGACACTATCACTTGGACATACGCCTGTCACAACATAAGTATCGACACTTTCATTTGGGCATACGCCTGCAACAAAATAAGTATCGACACTATCACTTGAAAATACGTCTGCAACAACATAAGTATCGACACTATCACTTGGACATACGCCTGCAACAACATAAGCATCGACAATATCGCTTGGACATACGCCTGCAACAACATAAGCATCGACACCATCGTTTGTACATACGCTTTCAACAACATAAACATCGATACTGTTGCCTGGACATACGCCTGCAACAACATAAGCATCGACACCATCGCTTGGACATACACCCGCAACAACATTTGCATTGACACCATCGCTTGGACATACGTCTGCAACAACACAAGTATAGGCACGGTCGCTTGGACATACGCCTGCAACAAAATAAGTATCGACACTATCACTTGGACATACGCCTGCAGCAACATAGGTATCGACACTATCACTTGGACATACGCCTGCAACAACATAAGTATCGACACTATCACTTGGATATACGCCTGCAACAACATAAGTATCGACACTATCATTTGGACTTAGGCCTGCAACAACATAAGTATCGACACTATCACTTGGACATACGCTTGTAACAACATAAGTATCGACACCTTGGCTTGGCCATACGCCTGCAACAACATAATCATCGACAACATCGTTTGGACAAAGGCCTATAACAACATGAGTATCGACACTATCACTTGGACATACGCTTGCAATAACATAATTATCGACACCATCGCTTGGACATACACCCGCAACAACATTAGCATTGACACCATCGCTTGGACATACGTCTGCATCAACACAAGTATCGGCACGGTCGCTTGGACATATGCCTGCAATAAAATTAGTATTGACACTATCACTTGAACATACGCCTGCAACAACATAAGTATCGACACTATCAGTTGGACATACGCCTGCAACAACATAAGTATCGACACTATGACTAGGACATACGCCTGCAACAACATACATATCGACACTATCACTAGGACATACGCTTGCAACAACATAAGTATCGACACTATCATTTGGCCATACGCCTGCAACAACATAATCATCGACACTATCACTTGGACAAAGGCCTGCAACAACATAAGTATCGACACCATCAGTTGGACATACGCCTGCAACAACATAAGTATCGATATTATCACTTGGACTTAGGCCTGCAACAACATAAGTATCGACACCATCGCTTGGACATACGCCTGTAATAACATAAGTATTGACACCTTGGCTTTGATATAGGCAAGCAACAACATAAGTATCGACACCATCGTTTAGACATACGCATACAACGTCACAAGCATCGACACTGTTGCCTGCAAAGACGCCTGCAACAACACAATTATCGAAAACATCGTTTGGACAAAGGCCTGTAACAACATGAGTATCGATACTATCACTTGGGCATACGCTTGCAATAACATAATTATCAACACTATCATTTGGACTTAGGCCTGCAACAACATAAGTATCGACACTTTCACTTGGATATACGCCGGCAACAACATAAGCATCGACACTATTGATTGGACATACTCCTGCAACAACATAAGCATCGACACCATCGTTTGTACATACGCCTTCAACAACATAAACATCGACACTGTCGCCTGGACATACGCTTGCAACAACATCAGTATCGACACTGTCGCCTGGACATACGTCTGCAACAACATAAGCATCGACACCATCGCTTTGACATACACCCGCAACAACATTAGCATTGACACCATCGCTTGGACAAACGTCTGCAACAACACAAGTATCGGCACGGTCGCTTGGACATACGCCTGCAACAAAATAAGTATCGACACTATCACTTGGACATACGCCTGCAACAACATAAGTATCGACACTATCACTTGGACATACGCCTGCAACAACATAAGTATCGACACTATCACTAGGACATACGCCTGCAACAACATAAGTATCGACAACATCACTTGGCCATACGCCTGCAACAACATAATCATCGACACTATCACTTGGACATACGCCTGCAACATCATAAGTATAGATATTATCACTTGGACTAAGGCCTGCAACAACATAAGTATCGACACCATTGCTTGGACATACGCCTGTAACAACATAAGTATCGACACCTTGGTTTGGATATAGGCCTGCAACAACATTAGTATCGACACCATCGTTTCGATATACGCATGCAACGGCACAACCATCGACACTGTCGCCTGCACATACGCCTGCAACAACACAATTATCGACAACATTGTTTGGACAAAGGCCTGTAACAACATGAGTATCGACACTATCACTTGGGCATACGCTTGCAATAACATAATTATCGACACTATCATTTGGATTTAGGCCTGCAACAACATAAGTATCGACACTATCACTTGGACGTAAGCCTGCAACAACACAAATATCGACACTATTACTTGAACATACGCCTGCAACAACATAGATATCGACACCATCGCTTGGACATTCGCCTGAAACAACACAATTATCGACACCATCATTTGGACAAAGGCCTGCAACAACATAAGTATCGACACTATCACTTGGACATACGCCTGCAACAACACAATTATCGACACTATTGTTTGGACATACGCCTGCATCAACCTAAGCATCGAACCCATCGCTTGGACATACGTCTAAAACAACATAAGTATCGACACCATCGCTTGGACATACACCTGGAACGACATAATCATCGACACCATCGCTTGGACATACGCCTGCAACAACATAATCATCGACACTATCGCTTGGGCATACGCCTGTAACGAAATAAGTATCGACACCATCGTTTGGACATACGCTTGCAACGACACAAGTATCGACACCACCACTTGGCCATACGCTTGCAACAACACAAGTATCAACACTATCGCTCGGACATACGCCTGTAACAACATAAGTATCGACACCTTGTCTTGAATATAGGCCTGCAACAACATTAGTATCGACACCATCGTTTCGACATACGCATGCAACGTTATTAGCATCGACACTTTCGCCTGCACATACGCCTGCAACAACACAATTATCGACACCATCGTTTGGACAAAGGCCTGTAACAACATGAGTATCGACATTATCACTTGGACTTAGGCCTGCAACAACACAATTATCGACACTATTACTTGGACATACGCCTGCAACGACATAAGCATCGACACCGTGGCTTGGACATATACTTGCAACAACATAAGTATCGACACTTTCGCTTGGACATACGCCTGCAACAACACAAGTATCGATGGCATCACTTCAATACAAATATATAAAAATAAAGTGTCGACCTTTAAAATAACAAACTACAACACCATAACATGTTTCATCACCCATTGTTTACAGCCATTAATAAAGACATTCACTCCATAACATTAAATGTGTTGTCCATGTATTATACTAATTACTGTAAATGCTTCATTGTAAAAATTGTGTTTCCTGTTGCATTATATTGATTGTGCTGCTCTTGCACTATACTCATTGTGTTTCTTGTTGCATTATATTGTTTGTGCTCCTCTTCTTTTATACTCATTGTGTTTCTTGTTGCATTATATTGTTTGTACTCCTCTTCTTTTATACTCATTGTGTTTCCTGTTGCATTATATTTATTGCGTTCCTCTTCTTTTATACTCATTGTGTTTCTTGTTGCATTATATTGTTTGTGCTGCTCTTGTTTTATACTAATTGTATTCCATGTTGCATTATATAGGTTGTGCTGCTCTTGCATTATACTAATTGTGTTTCCTGTTGCATTATATTGATAGTGCTACTCTTGTTTTATACCAGTTGTGCTTCTTGTTGCATTATATTGATTGTGCTCCTCTTCTTTTATACTTATTGTGTTTCCTGTTGCATTATATTGATTGTGCTACTCTTGTTTTCTACTAATTGTGTTTCCTGTTGCATTATATAGGTTGTGCAACTCTTGTATTAAACTAATTGTTTTTCTGTTGCATTATATTGGTTGTGCAACTCTTGTATTATACTAATTGTTTTTCCTGTTGCATTATATTGGTTGTGCAACTCTTGTATTATACTAATTGTTTTTCCTGTTGCATTCTATTGGTTGTGCTACTCTTGTATTTTACTAATTGTGTTTCCTGTTCCATTATATTGATTGTGCTACTCTTGTTTTATACTAATTGTGTTTCCTGTTGCTTTATATAGGTTGTGCAACTCTTGTATTAAACTAATTGTTTTTTCTGTTGCATAATATTGGTTGTGCTACTCTTGTATTATAGTAATTGTGTTTCCTGTTGCATTATATTGGTTGTGCTACTCTTGCATTAGACTAATCGTGTATTTCTTGCATATTTCTTTCCTATAGCATTTTATGTGTTGTGTTGCTCTTGTAATATACAAATTTTGTTACTGTTGCAGTATACTAATTGTTTTTCCTGTTGCATTATATTGGTTGTGCTACTCTTGCATTAGACTAATCGTGTATTTCTTGCATATTTCTTTCCTATAGCATTTTATGTGTTGTGTTGCTCTTGTATTATACAAATTTTGTTACTGTTGCATTATACTAATTGTGTCACTGTCACGTTATACTATTGCATTATATAGTATTGCATTATACTAAATTGGTACTATTGTTTAATACTAATTGTGTGGATGTTTTATATTTATTATGTTGGGTTGCATTATACTGATTGTGTTACTGTTTTCTGAACTAATTGTGTTACTGTTGCATTATTTTAACTATGTTACTGTTATATAATACGAATTGTTTTACTGTTGCATTAATCCAATAATGTTACTATCATTTAATACGAATTGTTTTACTGTTGCATTATTTTAATTATGTTACTATTATATAATACGAATTGTTTTACTGTTGCATTATTTTAATTATGTTACTTTTATATAATACGAATTGTTTTACTGTTGCATTATTCTAATTGTGTTACTATTATATAATACGAATTGTTTTACTGTTGCATTATTTTAATTATGTTACTTTTATATAATACGAATTGTTTTACTGTTGCATTATTTTAATTACGTTACTATTATATAATACGAATTGTTTTTACTGTTCCATTATTCTAATTATGTTACTGTTATATACTAAGAATTGTTTTTACTGTTCCAATATTCTTATTATGTTACTATTAAATAACAGGAATTGTTTTTACTGTTCCGTTATCGTAATTATGTTACTATTATACTATACGAATTGTTTTACTGTTGCATTTTTCTAATAATGTAACTGTTGCATTAATCGTGTTACTTTTGAACTAATCTGATTGTATACACAACTTGCTAGAATATATCTGTTAAAATAAAATTCTTATCACAATTTTATTTAATATGTGAAAATAACGTTAAACTTTTTTTCATTATATTGTATCGCCATATGCATGTCTTCATTTTCTGGTTACACGATGGTCGTGTTTTAATGTGTTATTTCAAACGTAAAAGGCCTGAAGATAATGTACACGCATATCGACCTATACTTTCAAATAATGAAATATTCCGTTTCAAAGTATACATGCTATATTTAGCGAGTCGAACACACTCGTTTACACTACTACATGTACTCGTGTTGACACGGTCCAATCCATCAATGTCAACACACAACATTTCTGTATTCAATCGTATTGATTTATGCGAAAGGGGCGTGGTTTGCTGAAATATACCGCCGTTTCATACTATCTAAAACATATGGTCAAAATTGTTTTCAACAAATTAACAGAAAAACATGGTCTATCGCTTGTTTGTTTCAATTTTAATGGGCGACTTACGTTCTGTTTAAACAATAAACTGATTATGCTTGTGTTGTTTATGTCGTTGTTTATGTACGGGTAAAGCATGTATGCTGTGTAGGCTAGCGTAGATTGTTGTTGTATGGATGGTGTATTTCGCTGCATCTGTATGTATTAAGACAAACTTGAATAATAGTAGTTTGCTAATAAATAAAACAATTTCTATTCTACAACTGAATATATAGTGTATGAATTGTGTGATTCGTGCTGTTGATTTTAGTTTTTGTTGTTGCTGCTAATGCTTCTGCTGCTGATGTTATTGTTCTGGATTTTGATTGTGTTGTTGTAATAGTTGTTGTTGCTGCTGTTGTTATTGTTGCTGTTTTCTTTCACTGTTTTTGTTGTAAAACCATATTTTCTAATTCAATCCCATAAAATAATAATAATAGAATAATGATAATAGAATAATGGTAATAGAATAATAATACTAATAATAATAATAATAATAATAATAATAATAATAATAATAATAATAATAATAATAATAATATAATAATAATAAGAAGAATGATAATAATAATAATGATAATAATAAATACTGATGAATATTATAATATAATACAAAAATAGATAAATAAATAAATAAATAAATAAATAAATAAATAAATAAATAAATAAATAAATGAATGAATGAATGAATGAATGAATGAATGAATGAATGAATGAATGAATGAATGAATGAACGAACGAACGAACGAACGGACGAACGAATTAATGAATGAATGAATTAATGAATAAATGAATATATATATATATATATATATATATATATATATATATATATATATATAAATAAATAAAAGAATGAATAATTAAATAATTAATTAAATAAATAAATATTAAACTAAAATTAAACTAAATTAATGTAGAGATCTACATCTTTTTTTCAAACTCAACTACATCGTATGATGTAATGTGGCTACATGGGTACTATTAACTATTTACAAATAAAAAAAAACAGTTCTATAAAACATGGTTATAAATAAGCAAATATTTTAAGAAATATACAAAAAAGTATACTTTCAATAATAAAAAAAACAACATTTATCCTATATATTTATTTATATTATGTATACGTTATATTAGGCTACTTTTAAAACAAAAGTTCAAAAGAAAGGTGGCATTTCTGTGTCGTGATTATCAATAAAACAACAACTTCATTTTTTTAAATCAATATAAATAGAGTTAAATACATTTTAGGAAACAAATAAATATTATTATAGCTTATTTTAGCTTATTTTCCCTTTTCACTTGTTATTTAATACATATATTGAATTATGACTACCATGTATATTGCGAAAAAATTATTGTTTAAACTAAATTCAACTTGCTTAAGTATGCTTTGCAGCAAAAAACGTCACAATGATCCATAAATGAAGAGTTTGTACTCATTATAATTAGAATAGAGAATACAGAATATTACATAAAATATAAAGTTAGAATATTTGTTTTAGGAAATTTCTATATCAAGTATCATTTAATATTTGTATGTTAAAGTTTTTTTTAAAATATCTATACTCGGTCATGTGCATGTATGGTAACGAAAGTTGAATTCGCCGAAATTTGAATGTTTTTTATTGAATGGCAATGTCAGAAGATGAAAAGCATGGTATTTTGTGATATAATTACTATTTATGTTATAACTGTTTCTATATGATTAATATTGTTATTATCTTTATTATTGTTGTTGTTGTTGTTCTTATTATCATTATACTTATTTCATCTATTATATGATTTATCATTATTATTACCAAAGACATATCTTTCCATCATTATCATTATCATTATTCATTGTGTTATCATTTATAATACATATAATTACTATTTAAATCAGTATTAATTAATTACTATTTACTATTAAATAGTATTAGCTATATGCTTCTGATAAATATATTATTGTCTTTGTATATTATTGATATTACTGCTGTTTGTTTCTCTCCATTTTTAATGTTGTTCCTATTTGTATTTATGTTTCTCAATCTTTATTTATCTTGTTGTTATTTTTTAATGTTGAGTTTGTTTCAAATGTATGGCTTGCTTTTTCTAAGTTAATAACCTGATATAATTTGTCTGATTGCACTGAAATAAATGCATAATTTATACATGTGTACTAAGGCACCTAAACAAACTACCATTAACACACTTGTCCGAACGCATATATAAAACATGCGTACGTGTGTGAATTTACACGAGCATGCGCACACGCATCTTTGATAAAAAAAATAATACTGCGAAAAAAATATGTTATGCATGTATTCAGTACATTTATTCGACTATAAACAATAAACACAACAGATGAATAACCCACAAGCGACAAAAACAATAGTCACAGAAAAGATAGAAAGAAATACACTCGTGAATACACGATATATTTGCTACAAATCGTTCAGAAGTACAGCATAAAACACCGGTATCAGTCAACATTCCACCGCCATGTTTTACAATATTTGCCTTCGTTTACAAAACAAATAAATAATAATAATCACTATTCGCTGTAGTTAAATAGCATTACGTTCAAATAAAACAATGCCGTCTGTGGCAATGCATACACATGATACATCGCCGTTACAGAAACCACTTTGTTTACACGTTTTCACCCATGGGTGGAATTTGTAATAACTTCTGTCAAAATTACACTAAAAGAAAACATTTATTTGTAAATTACCCCCGTAATGATGGCGGTGCCCAATCGCGGCCTTTGTCGAGAAATCGCAAATAAAATAAGACGTCAAATTAGTCGTTTAGCTGGCAATAAAGAAACATAAAACCGCACAAGAAGAAGGCCAAGTTAGGTTTACGACGTGTTGGGCAATAAACCTCTCGGTTTAGATATATTAGTGGACAGGCTTGTAAAAACCATTTATAGGGCCATATTTCAATTTAATGTTTAGAATAATAGTATAAAACACAGCTCCATGTTTCTAGGCTGCCATTTTGTTTCTGCAGAACACTGGAGGAGAAAATCTGAAAGTGTGTTTTCTGTTATGTCGTAAAATAATAATGGAATATGAAGCAAAATCAGAACAAACTACCGGAATGGATTTAAAAGTGAACTATTTAAAATTGTTCGTTAAATTTAAGTGAATGTTTGAAGCGATTACATAAATCAAACGTCGGCGATCTATGGATTACAGATTTGTTCATGTGTTCTTGCAAGTACCTCGTACGCTCTGTTTAAAGAATAAAACAAACAGGATTGTTCCGTATTTACAGAATGAGTTTATTGTTGGCGCATTGTTAAAAGCAGCAGATCTTAAATCCGCATGTAACCAGATCAGTATGGTAGCGACATTAAACGATTACCGCTGTCAAAGATAACAAAACTAATTTGAATGTATTACACAGTTTCGTAGTAAGATCAATTCATAAATGCTACCAAACTGTTTTCGAAAACTGCCGTTTATATAAAGCAATATTATACACAATGTAAAATATATTGCTTAAACTGATTGACCAATCAGATTTTTTTTAATGTTTCTTTCGTCATTAATATTTGAATAAGTGTACGTATCAAATTGCCGTTTTAATTATTGATTTATAGATTTGTATTGTGGTCGTAACGGTGGACACCGCCGAACTGTTGATACAGCTTACGCTATCGTTTACTTGTTGAAGTAAAAATGAGTAATATAAACGCCGTAAAGTGTTTTATTTTAAAACTTGAAAGTGTTCAATTTATTCACCCATAATATATCTTAGAGGGTCGTCGGGTGCTTCCATAAACAAACGTACAGATAATTATTGATATGAGTGTGAATTTTTATTGCAAATGTACGAAAATTAAAGCAAGGTATAAAGCATTTTATACGACTCTACAGAGACGATTTGTTTGTCTTAATAAATGATATTTCTACAATATCAATGACAGCTTTAAAACATCATTATTTATTTTGTTCTGTTCTAGGATCCAGCAGAAAGCGTGGACGACAGACTTATACACGATATCAGACTTTGGAACTGGAGAAAGAATTCCATTTTAACAAGTATCTAACCCGACGCCGACGGATAGAGATCGCGCATGCGCTCTGTCTTACTGAGAGACAAATTAAAATATGGTTCCAAAACAGGAGAATGAAATGGAAGAAGGAGAGTAAGAAAGAATAAGGAAAAATAAACATCTGTGTTTATATCATTCGTTTTCTTTTGAAATAAACAGTAAATGCATTACAAAATAAAAAAGTAATATATCAATAAAAAATTAATTACTCTAAAAATGAATAGATATATAAATAAAATAATAATTAAATATAAACATAGATTAAAAATGAATTAATTTACGAGTATATAAATAAATAAATAAATAAATAAATAAATAAATAAATAAATAAATAAATAAATAAATAAATAAATAAATAAATAAATAAATAAATAAATAAATAAATATATATACGTTTGAATAAAAAACGAATCAATGGAAAATGAACAAACGAATAAACGAAAATGGAACCAACTGAGAGAGGGAAGAAGGAAGACGGATTGGATGAAGGAAAGAAGGAACGAGTGATGAAATGGCAGATGAAATGGATGGATGGAAGGAAGTGAATAAAGAACGATGGATGGAACGAATGAATGTAAAAACAAAGGTATGATGGAAAGAAGGAATGGACGAACAAACAAACGAACGAACAAATATTAAACAATAACATAAAAAACATTCATTTATTGCATTTTCAATTTTAACTAGACAAAGTTCCATAGTGTTACGGTGTATATACATGTTATAACGGCTTTATATTTTGATAAATATAAAAAACAACATATTCAAATGTATCAGAAAAAATGATATATAGAAGATCGCCGTGTGTTAGATTTATACTTCAGAACATTGTCAAAATCATTATCATAATTTTGCATAAAAAATATAACGAATGGACTTTTCGAAAACATATACATGCACATATATTATTTCTGTTAAAGTGCCGACAATTACAAACTTAAAGCGCTCCATACAATATATGCAGTGAACAAAATAAATTAATTTCAAGTATATCAGATGTTTTAGTTTTGCATTAATCATATTTATTTTGAATCTGTTTGTTTCCTTTTAACACAGTTTCGACAGAAACAATATTTTCACTCTACTGGTTTTTGTCCAGTAATTTAAAATTATTCAGAATAACACATTTACTTGCCTCGAGAAACGTGAACTTAGCGACCTATGGGAAACCTTAAAAGAAAGATAAATGAGTTTTGAACGCATTTATCTAATTTTGATGACATTATCTCAATCAATTGAGTGATAAATGTAAAATTTTGAGAAAAGAAACGAGCGATTGATATAGGCCCGAAGTGAGATTCAAGATCACATCTTCTCGCCCACCTGTGTTTCCTTTAGACGTGTTATGTTTCAAAGCAAGAAATACCTATTCTGATTTTAAAAAGTACATTATACGTAAGAAAGCATATTTTCGTAGAGGAGGTTTTCTCCCCACAGTCACATATAAAATATACATTTCTTTTTCGACATAATGCGTTTTCTGTGAGGTATACGAGTTATTTTCGAACGGGAGGGAATGGGAAGGAAACGTTGGTATGATATGCATTTTTGTTGATTTGATAAAAATGCTAATGAAAAGGTATGGAAGACGTAAGGACAGTCTTTTGTTTGGGGCTCGTTTTATGTGTCAAGTGGTTATATGGTTATTTATTACCTGCACAATTTTTGGTAAACATTTTTTACTTCTTTATAACACTGATTTACCCGAGGGGTACATAGTCTTACATCACTTAAATAACGTTTAAAATTATTTAGTCAAAACTCGTAGTTTTGTTTTTTGATAAGGCAGATTATTTTGTAAAAGTCAGTGATTTTGTCAAAATAAATTGCAAGAAAACACCGAAAAGTGGATTAATGTGTTCAAAAAAACTCATCAACATTACAATTAAGATTAATATTGTAACAAATTAAGTGTTTTTTTTAACAAATATAACTTATTACTCTATCGTCAATGTTGTATTATAAATTTATCATATACTTCCCACTTAATTTTTTTTTAAATTTTACACTCAAGTAGATTTATTTCTGACTATCATTTCTGTGCTACTCTAGTTTGTCTTTTATCTATTTCACTAAAGTTTTATATACATCTCTATGTAAGTCATTGATTTAAATATTCACCACATCATTGTTTGTTATTGTTGATCTTATTCCAATAAAGATAAGTTTATTTAAAGTCTCGCCTGCCATGAAACATAAGAGATGTCATTGGAAAAAAGCATCAAAATTATACAAACATTTTTAAGCGAATTATATGAGATACTATATCCATACAAGTATTTCTATATTCACTTCTGATGAAACTAATGCTAGATTCACGTCTTAACTTTAATAGCAACAGATTGACAAAACGTAAGATGTAATTGGGATGGGTATTACGTCTAAAAAGACCTTTTGAAACAGTAAAATAATAATAAAAATAGTATTATAATAATAATAACAACAATAATCATCAAAATAATAATAATAATAATAATAATGATGATGATGATGATGATGACGATGATGATGATGGTGATGATGATGATGATGATGATGATGATGATGATGATGATGATGATGATGATAGTAATAATAATAATAATAATAATAATAATAATAATAATAAAAATGATAATATTAATGATTGCAACTACAATAGCAACGTCACCATCAACAACACCATTTCCAACAACAACAACAACAACAACAACAACAACAACAACAACAACAACAACAACAACAACAACAACAACAACAACAACAACAACAACAACAACAACAACATCAACAACAACAGCATCAACAACAAAAACAATATCAAAAAATTATAATTATAATAATTAAAAAAAAATTATAATGATTAAAATGATAACAAATACTGAAAAATGAAAGAAATTTGTGTGACATCATTTTGAAAGAGTAAAAAATAAATGCCTATAAGCAGAAATTATGTATTTACAACACCAATTAATGTGTAAGATTCTTTAAAACATAACACATTTCATCTATAATTTTACGTACATGCATGATAAAACACACACACACACGCACGCACGCACGCACGCACACAAATATTGTATCACCATGGTTACCATCCCACATAATTATTATTTGCAGAGTTAGATAGAATAAAACGGTTATTTTTGAAATAGGTCGCAATAAAATGTTCACTGACGTATATACATATGTATGCATATTATATTTACACAGTGAAGTAAGTGTTCAAATACAAACATTATATTCTCCATTTATATTTTCTATTCAAACATCATTTTCTCTGTTTATTTTTAAAACATCGTTTTCTCTGTTTACATTGAGTATTCAAATATTATGGTCTCTGTTTATATTAAAACGTAATTTTCTCTGTTTATTCTAAAACATCATTTTTTCTGTTTACATTGAGTACTCAAACATCATTTTCTCTGTTTATATTAAGTACTCAAACATCATTTTCTCTGTTTATTTTAAAACTTCATTTTTGTTTCTGTTTACATTTAGTACTCAACCATCATTTTCTCTGTTTATATTATAATTTCATTTTCTCTGTTTATATTAAAATTTCAGTTTCTCTGTTTATACTGAACATTCAAACATCATTTTCTCTCTTTACATTGAATACTCAAACATCATTTCTGTTTGCATATCATATTCTTTGTTTATATTTGATATTTAAACATAATATTCTTTGTTCAAATTTTAATTTCGAACAGAAATCATATTCTTAGTTTACATTTTATATTCAAACAGTATATTCTTTGTTTACATTTAATAATAAAATAGCAAAAAATCTTGTGTAGTTTATGAATACATTAATCCTTTCTACACAAGGTGATATCAAGTCTCTTGCATCATATAAAATAAAGTGATAAAATATTGGCGGCTCAATTAAAAAAAAGGATACACTGTTTTGATTGATAAACACTAAGATATAAGTTTTGCACACTTATTAAAACAAATAATATTCTTGAATCACAAAGACCAGAGGGTTCCTTTTCGACCATTATCGATGTCAAATTATATTTATAATTATTATTATTATTATTTTTATCATTATAATTGTCATCATTAATAATATTAATATTATTATTATTATAATTATTAATATATTTATTATTATAATTATTATTATTATTATTATTATAATTATTATTATTATTATTTGCTATCATTATAATAAATTATAAATTATAATTAATACAATTAATACAGTTATCATTCCCATTTGTTATTAGTACAACCTTTACTATTATAATCACCATTTCCATTTGTTATTAGTACAACCTTTACTATTATAATCACCATTTCCATTTGTTATTAGTACAACCTTTACTATTGTAACCATCATTCTCATTTGTTATTTGTACAACCTTTACTATTGTAATCACCATTCCCATTTGTTATTAGTTCAACCTTTACTATTGTAATCACCATTCCCATTTGTTATTAGTACAACCTTTATTATTGTAATCACCATTCCCGTTTGTTATTAGTACAACCTTTACTATTATAATCATTTTTATTATTAACATTATTATTGAAATCATTTGAAACCTTCGCTTTCTTCTCTTTATTTTTTTGTTTATTATTATAACATAATTTTATATATGATTATTGTAGAATCTACTGTTTGCTTTTATTATCATTAATACTGGTTTTAGTTTAAACATATTCATTTCTGTATTTGCAGAAAGACATGTACAATGTTCACATTATAAGATAAGATAACATATTTCTTCGAATGTTTTAGGAGAGCATAAACATACACATTTTAAAAAACAGAGCATACACAATTTGACAAACCATAATGTCATATTATACATACAAATAATAGCTCCTTACGTTATCTAGGAAATATATGTATATAAGCTGTTATAGCTTTCTTCTGGATCATTTCACTTGTAGTTTAATGTTTATATTGAATGTATGACGACCATGTGTATTGTGAACAAATATAGTATGTACACGACGAAGGCAAAAAAAAATCACAATTATGATAAAAACACAAAGAAATTACACATACCAAATATAATCATATAAAACTTGATTATACAACGAACAATATATTATAAAGGATTAGAGCAAAGAATACAATTCTTACTGATTTCTCTCTGACACTAACATCAGATTTATTATTGTTGTTAATAGTAATCAAGTAACATTGTCTCTTTTCCTATTAACGTATATCTTATTATCACCATCATCATGGTTACTATATCATCAAAATAAAAAATGCAGACCCAATTTTCACTTTTAATGTGAAAATCCAGTAAATAAAGAATTTAACAAAGCTGCATATTTTCAGCACAAACAAAACCTTATGTTTACTTGAATATATCGGTTTTCTCTGCATTAGTTTGTTGCTGAATTAATTATCATATTCTAACCACGCCTGTCATACTGGGATAGTTTTAATGAATTTACATGAAGTAAGTCAATGAACATAAGGTACAGACCATATGGGGCGTGTTTTGTAGTTGTTAGAGCCACGGAGTCAGTGTCGGAGGGTCGTGTGTTCGATCCACCGCCAGGGCTATTATGTTGATCCCTGAGTAATACACTTTATTGTTTCATAAAATGTGATAAATACATTGGATGTTTGTTCTATTGTATGCATGTCATGAGAAACGTAATATGTTTACGTTAGAAATAAAGAAATATTGAATCTTGATACGCAGTGCGGGTTCCTTCCAAGAAGATATTCAATGTGACTCCGTCTAAGGTGTAACTTGTTTCGCTATTTTTGTAAAATATCTAAACATGTGAGAAATATTTGCTAAATGAATGAAACAATGATGAAGATTATGTTAATCAATTATCGATCAAGCCACTGAATTAAACTAAAAACAAGAAAGTAATTTAAGCTTAAAAGAAACTAGGAAAGAAACTCTCGTGTTAATGAATATACTGAATTGTTTACTGAATTTACATATACATGAATCAGTTTTGAAGAAAAAAAGACTAATCATCAAGAAATTAGTTTAATAAACGAAAGAAACACATAAAAACGTATAAGCGAAAGAAAAAAAATCATTTGAATATAAACAGTTGTTGTTGCACGGTGTTTAGCATCGTTCAGCATAACAATTTTTCAGTCATGTCGCGACTGTGTCTACTTGAGACAGTATTCTAAGTGATGCTACACACTGGGGTATCATGTTGCAGACACATCGTATGACACCGGGCCGACCGGACCTAGAACTATCCCCCAAATACTAAGCACCAATCGCGGAAGCTTCTAGCACTATTTTTTAAGTCTTTGGTATGACCCGGTCAGGGATAGAACCCATGACCTACCATATGCGATATAAACGTTCTAACAATTGGTCATCGCTGCGGTGGAATATAAACAGAGAAAGACAATTACGTCATATGTCTGTAATTTTATATGTACTTATTATATAATTTCATCACTCGAAAACGTGTGATGTATTTCGTAAAAATCATCCTTCAAACTTTAAAACATTAAACTGCTTTAGAATTGTCAGTGACTTTTTATAAAGTTTATATGCCTTTAGAATTGCCAGTGACTCAATATAAAGTTTATATTTCTTTAGAATTGCCAGTGACTCGATATAAAGTTGATATGCCTTTAGAATTGTCATCGTATTGAAAAGACGCAATTAATATAATTATATACATGCTGATGTAATTGTTGTGTTTTAATGATTTCAATAAAAATAACCAAGGGTAAACATAACATTAATTACTAACTTGTCATATATTCAAATTGAATAATGTTTAATTGTTGTATAACATTTGCATATTTGCATATTTTTCTTTTAAGACGTGCTTTTTAGACGTGTTTGTTTATGAAGAATTGTCTGTGTAATTCTTCTTTTTTATGAATAAGGCTGTCAACCCTTGTTAAAATGAAGGCAATAAACAACAAGATGAAAACGTTATTGGTGTTTGTATTCATTAAACGTTTATCGATATATCATGTTGTTATATTTATATCTAAAGCGAGTGCCGATTTGTAGATGATTGAGTGGGCCAGGTTTCTTTGAAATCGGGAAAAAAATACGAATAATAAACTTTTTTTCTCTCATTTCTGTTTCATTTTTTTATATTCAAATCCCACCTAAAGTGTACCATATGTCGAAACTGTGATTATGCGAGATACTTGGATCAGAAATTTTCCAAAAAAATCCTTGCCAGAAGCGCAGCAACTCAAAAATGAAGATTTATGCCCTTCGCTTTCTTCCTCAAATAATAGTTGAACAGTCGAACGCAGCTGTGAGCACGGGGTCTGGGAATTCTCATACAGAAGTCAAATTAGAACCAAAAGACAGCGTATTGCTTTACGATCCACCCCTTAACCTTTGATTGAGCCGGGGGGGCCTTCAATGGGAAAACTTAAATTGAAATATAACTATTATCAATTGAAATGGAAGATTGGTTCGGGAGTGCTGTACAGAGTTTAAGGTGTTCATCTATGTAATTGTATTGGAATATTTATCAATACTATATTGCTCTGACTACAATAAGAATAAAAATAGCACATATATTGATGTTTACCATGGAAACAGTCATATATGGATGCTAAGGGAGGGCCATTTCACAGACAAAGTTTATACTTCAAAAAACCCATTCATGAATTATTTACTCAAATATAATTATCAGCTATGTATGGAATCAAGTCTGCCGTAAGTTTCTTTCAACACAAAGGCTGACGAAGACGTATTGCACTCGCTTAAAACAAAGCCCAAAGGACGCGGGTCTGGAGACTCACACTAGAGGGTGTGACCTGATGCCTCTTTAACAACAATAATCTACACAGGAAGTGGACTCGAGAGCGGGTCATATAAACTCTGAGCTTACCTTACAATCAGGTTTAAGCACCTTTCTATAAACTTTATTTACGTGACTAGAACCAAACCAACCTTGTTAAATGCAAACGTCATCGTTTTGCAAAATGTTTAAATATTGTAATGCCCTAAAACGGTTTATCAAAACAGACACTTGTGTATGTGTGCAACTGACCCACATGATTCTGATATGATGAGGTATATACACTCAACCTTGTTTTAAGCAGCCAGTCGAGGGAAGGAACAAAAACGGTCTTTTAAAACAGGTTGTTACTTAATACAGTTTAATTTGCTATGAAAGCATAGAAATAGGAATAAGCAAATGAGGCTGCTTAAGACAAGTGGCTGCTTAATAGAGGTGAACGGTTAAACAGGTTTTATTTTGTATGTAATGGTGATTATACTGTGAAATATTTCATATCAGACTCATATAAAATCATATGTGGCCAAATTATCTGCGTATGGCAATGGTATTCTTAAAGCAAAAAGTAAAACTAATGTATGCTCACTCTAATACAGTTTACATTATGCTTATGGGGTGGGAGAGAGGTTTGATAATTTTGAAAAAAATATATACACAACATCAGATAAATAACTACGGTTAAAATATATGTAGTTCCTTTCTGAAACTAAACATCATGATTCACTATTATATCTTCTATAGTCGTTACTTGTCTGACATTGTATTTACTTAACTTTAAGAACCATGGCTATACGTTTTGGTTTTGTTTGTGTTGTGTTTTACTCTTTTTTTTCAGCAGTATTTCAGACATTTAAGGGCGGTCAGTACAACTAATTATCTATCCTGCGGTCCGCTAGATACAAGCTATTCAGTAATCGACAAACAATGTATCCGCAAGACAACGACTGCTTCCCCACATTTTTAGAGGTGGGAGGTGGACACGTGGCCGTAGAACAACGTTCACGATTAATCATCACAAAATACTGTCATCGTCGTCGTCGTCATCGTCGGAGATTCGTACTCATTACCCGGCGGCGTGAATAGACAGTCACACTAATTACTGACTGAACCAGCGATCTGGCGATAAGCAAATGCCAATAAATAAAACATCGGTTTATGGAGATGGAATACAGTACAAAAGTTGTCAATGAATGATCTGAGAGAAGCAGATGTTCAAATTACCTTAAATGGATTAAAAGTTTAATTAAATGGTCGGCAACTAAGCTTGGAGTAGCTGGCCCGTTCTTCAGTTTCTATATGCCAGTCATCCCACGCCGGCTACTCTTATTGGTATTTGGAATTGAATTCGTGATTGTGACAGATATGACGATTTATGATGGAGGTCGGACGTGAAAGGGAACCCGGGGCCTACTCATTTGCATATTTTGGCTCTTGAAATTACAAGTGGAGTGAAGTTGGGACCAAACATAATACTTTTGTCAGTGAAAAGATCATAAATCTATCTATTTTTATAGCATTATATAATATTCCCCTCCCTTTTTTCCACAAATCTAACGTTATAAATAATAAAAGGGGTCATTTAGGATACTGATCTGTTTGCCTCTGCAAATAATACTTAAATCTGACAGTCACAACGAAATTTGGCAAAGGGCAATTAATAGCGATGATGATTGTGACGGCGACGATAGTGATGATGATGATGATGATGATGATAATGATGATGATGATGATGATGATAATGATGATGATGGTGATGATGATGATGATGTAAGGATGATGATGATGATGTAAGGATGATGATGATGATGATGATGATGATGATGATGATGATGATGATGGTGGTGGTGATGATGATGATGATGATGATGATGATGATGATGATGATGATGATGATGATGATGATGATGATGATGATGTAAGGATGATGATGATGATGATGATGATGATGATGATGTTCATAAGTAGGATTAAAAAAATGCAGATGATAAAAGTACAAGAACAAAAAAAACAGAGAAAAATGAAGTTGAAGGAATGGAGGGAAAAAAATAAAGAAGATGAAAAGAAAACAGTAGAAAAACAAGATATTTGAAATAATAATAATTATAAAAAAAACATTAAGAAAAAAATAAAGAGACTTAATACCTTCATTTAGTTTGTAACGATTTATAAGAAAATTGTATTGCATGACACACCAACATGGATTCGCTATCGTGGAAACTGTTGTTAATATTTAACAACTAGATCAAATTACCTTCAAAAGTAATAATTTTAAATGTATAGATTAAGTAGGAATTAGCCGAAACACACAAAAAAAGTCGCATAAACACACAAGCGAGAATAAAAATAGTCAATGGGAGGTAACTCGAACATGACTAAATCAAAATAGTATAATTTTTATAGAGCGAGTTATACGTGAGATATAAATAATAGTTCAAGCACAGGATGTTAGTAAACTGCGATATCATTAGTTCTAAGCTCTAAAACGAATAAAATAGAAAACTTATGTTTGTTCCTTTAAAATTAGAGTAAAAATAAACCAGTTTTTGGCAGACGAAAACATTTATGACCTTATCGTACTTTATTTGAAGACGTTGAATCTCAAAGAAACACATAAAAAAACAACCCGGATATTCGTCACTAGGTATGCTACAAATGAATTACACTAGAACAGAAACTATCGATTTATAAATAAGGTGATTTATGGGTAAAATGTGTGCCAGGTTAGATAAAACGGAAGTTTAACTAAATGAATAGTGGGTAAGACACGTGCATATTAATTATACAAAACGTGTAGATTAATTGGGTACCAGACACAAATTTAAGAACAACTATTGCAACAAAGTACTTGCTGTTTCCCTGCTTTGGATGTTGGCTGGATAAGTTGTTGAGCCGAGATCTTAAAATAAGAAATTAGCATTTCCTTCTAATTGCTGTAATGTGTAAAACATTTTTCTATGGCTGGCATTCATTGAAATACCTAAATTTAAGAAGGGAGACGCGCCATTTATTGTTAAGTGGCATATGCAGTGCCAACATATGACTAGAAAAAAGGCGCCATGCTCGAGAAAATATTTCTTTTCCGTTAAGCTTTGGCAAAGCGAAAGTAGACTTACAAAATTATGTTTTCTAATCCCGTTGCCCAGGTCATATTTGTTTTCTAAATTACCACCCCACTTCATGATTTCAATATCTTGGGCTTCAAAGTATACTTCTATTTATATAAAACTATATACCGCTATTCACGCTTCTATTAAGCCAGTGTAGCTGACAAGAGTATGTACGTACACTGCACGTCATATTATAAAGGTTCCCGAGTGAGATACCAGCGTAAAGTAAATGGTTTTATTATTCATAGAAGGAACATTCTATACATGAAAGTATTCGCATATGTTGTTGATCCAATCTTTTCTTTTAATAATTTAAGTCAAACAAAGAAGAGCGGGACAGTAGTGTAATGAATAGAGTGTTGGCCGTTCAAGCCACAGGAGGTTGCGGGTTCGATCCCCAGTTCGACCTGATGCCTCTCATAAAACAATAACTTTTATTTGTTTATATAGTTCACGAATATGGTTACTTGTTAAGGCAAGGGTAATAACTTTTATTTGTGTCTATGATTGACGAGTACGTTACTTAATAAGGCAAGGGAAATAACTTTTATTTGTTTATATAGTTTACGAATATAGTTACTTGTTAAGGCAATGGTAATAACTTTTATTTGTGTCTATGATTGACGAGTACGTTACTCTATAAGGCAAGCGAAATAACTTTTATTTGTTTATATAGTTGACGAGTTCGGTGACTTAATAAGGCAAGGGAAATAACTTTTTTTTGTTTCTATAGTTAATGAGTACGGTTACTTGATAAGGTAACAGAAATATATTTTATTTATTCTTTAACTAACAAGTACGGTCACCAGATAAGGCAAGGGAAATAACCCTTAGTTGTTATCATAGTGGACAATGTAAGTGACTACGGCAATGGAAATTACTTGGATTATTTAGATTCCATTAAAAGTGGGATAAACAAACACTTTTTGATAACAACAAAAAATTATTGAAATTAAATGTGTTGATTATATTGCTAAAACCATTCTTATAAACCCCTTATTGAATTTTAAAAAAAATAAAATGAACAAAATGAATAACTAATTTGAAATGTTTGTTTATATTCCTTATTCGGCAATCCACTCAAGCCGTTACTGACCACGTTATACATGTATGATGGTGCACAAAATAAACGAGCGAAATCATCAAGATTCACAGATTCGGCAAAGAAAAAAATATATAACAAAGACAGATATCATTTTTCGTATATAATTGAAATTTATAAATTCTTTCCGTGGAAAGTTAAAATAACTTTACTGACTGTTGTCATTTTTTTCGCATTGTTGCACTCAGATGGTAGGGTTTCTGGCTCTATCCAGGGGTCGTGAGTTCGAATCCCCGTCCAGTCACAATCTCCCTGACACTGCGTTTCATTGCCATTCATCTCTTATTGAGAAACTTATTTGACTCATATATCACCAAAACATACTTTAATACTTAAAAAAATAAATCTAAGAAAAGCAGCCAGATGATTACGATTTTAATCTGGTTTAACTGAAACTGCATATGGTTTCATTGATATTTTGTACAGAATAGATAAATAAACAGTCAAAAATTAGTCAAAACTTAGTTAAGTTTTAAAGAATTTAAGTAAAATTGTGATGAAAGAGAGGCCAGTTACGTGTTGAAATGGGTGTACTCGAGTACTGATTAACCTTCCAAGATGGATGTACTCGAGTACTGGTTAACCTTCCAAGATGGATGTACTCGAGTACTGGTTAACCTTCCAAGATCGATGTACTCGAGTACTGGTTAACCTTCCAAGATGGATGTACTCGAGTACTGGTTAACCTTCCAAGATCTCAACAGAGAGTGCTGTGGTTAAATATTCAAACAGACAAATCTATTTTTACATTACTCGCTAAGGTCGTAGGTTCGAGTCCCGCTCGCTCCAAAAACTTCATGTTGGAAAGTTTGCCAGTTACTTGCGGAAGGACGGTAGTTCTAACTCAGTCTTATTCAGTCTGAGGTCTTCCTACACCAGTACAACTGGATATGCCATATATAACCTGAAATGTGTTGAAAATATCGTTAAACTCTTTTCAAAAAAATAATTACATTACTTGTAACAAGTTTTTAAATTGTGAGTCGATGATGGCAAATGTAAAATTCACTTATTTCGATTTCCTATCAAAATGATAAAAATCACCCACAATACTGGCTGAAATCCACATTTTAACGTCGTGCCACTAGCCGGAATTTTTTAAGTAGCTATTTGGATATCGGACACCTTAGCTTATATCCGGTGTCCAATCATAAATCATTTCAGTAGCCGGATTTTCGGTTTATCGGTGTGTCAGTTTTACTTTAAAATATACTGGAAATAATTAAGATATAAAAATTATGAAATGCATCATTTGTGTGTTACCTACAGACAAATCTGTTTTGATATATTAAAGAAACGGAATTTTTACTTATATAGGTAATGTTTGCATATTATTTTATTTGTAAAAAATACTATCAATATTTTATTACAGTGTGAAAGCTCGTTACTAATCAGTTCATTACAAATCTGATTTAAAGTGATAATCGATCTTTTAAAATATTTCCTAAAAATGCGCGTTAGTGCTTCTTTTGCTTGTGAAATTCTATTTTTTTGTTTTAAGTACTTTTTAGACGAAAGTCAAGATAAGCAATGGGTTTTCAACTTTTATTTATAAAAAATTGTAACTTGATGATAATTATATGTGATTGAAAGACATATTTTATGATTTAGTATAATTTTTATTGTCTCTTATAATTATTTTTAGAAAGGCATATGTAATTGTATGTAAATGTACTATTTTCAATATTGTACATTTGATGAGATATTAATAGATAAATATATGTTCATATATAATCAGACAAGGCAGAAAAATTAATTCCTTATGTGTCGTTAATTATTGTGTCAAAATAATGACGGTGGTGGTTGAAGACTTCACCATGGATCTCAGTAGACACACCGTAATTCCGCCAGTGGCAAACTTTTTTTTTTACATAAACAAATCTTGGCTCTAACCGGCGACCTCAGAGATAAAAACAAATGAAAATATTTTAATAATAATTGTTATCTCTGGAATTAACTCTTTTTGAATTTGAACATGAATAATTCCATAAGCGAATAGGATGCTCTCCATTTAAAATAAAAATCCTGTTTTTATATGTTGTTGCTGCTCGCTATATCGGTCTTATACTTTTTAATATACTGGTATTAATAATAAGGAGATAGAGTTTGTATAATTTCCACCGACAAAGCAAGATAAAGGAAACTGATCTTTTCGTGTAAATAACTAAATTCGTCTATTATATTTTGTTTAATCTCGATGCCAAAGTAAACTCAGAGCTTTTATTTTCGAAACTCCGTTTCTTGTGTAGAACCAGTACTTAGCATTGTTGTGCCCATTTTAACAAAGACTTATATTTCCAATTGGTGATCCAAACAAAAGCACCCGGAGAGACCTACCTACTCCATATCTACCACACCGCCGCTCTCTTACAACTATGTTGGCTATTTTTCTTTTATTTCTATACAAAAATCGGAATTTTAAAATTCTGTATATATGTGTATGTGTATGTGTATGTGTATGTGTATGTGTATGTGTACGTGTATGTGAACAAAGGTTAAACAAAAATGAGATCGTGGTTTGCCAGATTAAGTTTTATTCATGTTTATTCTATTTTCTTTTTTTTCTGCTATTTTTTCTAGTAGTACTTTACACTATATATACATATTTTAGTATAATGGTAGTTCAGATAGCAAATATCTCTCATTATAATAACAAATCTTTTTTATTCAATCATTTTGATATTTTCAAAGGGTTTGGATTCTTTAGTTACAATTGTCTAAGTATTTTTGTTTTTCTAATATTTATTCTGTTATTTTCTATACGTTAAGCAGTCGGTAGTTGTGGTAAAGGACGCTGCTGCAGGTCCGTTTTTATATTTCTTAATCCGACCGATGTCGATTATGCGCAGCGATTTTCCAACAAAACGTTTCTTCCGCCCAATTACTCAAGCTACATCCGTATCCGTTTCCCACCCTCGTTGCAGCGTAATCCCTATTCTAAATACATACCCGACACTCCCACTAATTGGATAAGTAACACCAAAGGTGTTCCGCATGACATCTAATTGAGCATCAATAACAACCCCCGTGAAGCCCCTTCACGTTTAATCATAAGGTTTGTCTGACAGTTGACCGCAGCATTGTGTCTCAAATAAACCCCTTTATACCCTAATTACCGCAATATAGTCGTAAACATTCTTGGACATTATTAGAATAAAATGCAACACCTACATAGCCGTTGGCAATACTTTGACCGTTTTGAAGGTTTTGAAAAATCGTCGCCATTTTGTCTAAATATAGATACTCTGGCGTTCAAATAGATAGTTTATGTATCTTCAGTATAGGAGAGTTGATCAGGGCATGCGACCGTGCAGATTTAATGGCCATTAAGTTTCTTTTATCGCTCTAGGACGGCCATTTGCAGGATACTCTTATATAAGAAATGTCAAATTCATGTAACACGAAGGTTTATGACCGTGTGATCATCGGACACAATTAATATTTTACTGTCATTTGTTAAGGAGCTGCATCGTAAATTTTAGGTAGATGACAGGCGGCATTTAGAGAAACAGGCGATACGGCTAGATTTTTAAAAAACTCGGGCCTTTGATCACTTTTTCCAAGTCTTTTATACGGCCTTCTATACAAGATGTCATTGTTCTTAATTCTGAATCTAACCCGTGTTCAGTTTTACCGGAAACTTGGGAACATCAAACCTCAATTACTTGGCAGAGGTTTAGTTTATTAAATTAGATTGATAGTGACACTGCCTTAACTGTTAATATATTTATATAGAGTTAGATTGTTTTGACCTCCGTCTTTTCTGGATATAAAAAATCGAAGTTCTTCCCCTTAAAAAAAAACATTGTCGAAATTAAACGTTTTTTTTTATTACATTTACTTGAATCGTCTGATCACCTTTTTTGTATTAATTGATAGGATCACACGTTGAGACTACAAAAATCGGTTTGCACAACGAGAGATGACATCACCAAATTTCTATCCAAAACTTAAAAAAAGATGCATACCCCCGTTTCTGAATCGAAAACTGTATTTCTTAGTATATATAATGTATACTTTGTCATAGCATTTTCAAGAATTGTTTCTGTAGGCGGAAGACATATTCTACAAAAGACCACGGATTCTGTTCTTATATATAGTCAATCACGTGTAAGCGGTCACCTCTATTAAGCAGCCACTTGTCTTAAGCAGCCACATGTGTTATTTCCCATTTCATGCTTTTAGAGCAAATTCTCCTGTATCAAGCAACAGCCTGTCTTAAAATGCCACATTTGCTCCTTCCCTTGACTGGCTGCTTAAAACAGGTTTGGCTATATATACATACTTTAAAGTGATCATGATCAGTTGAACTGTATTTTACAATGGTCTCTAAGATGGATTGAATATTACAAATAAGTAAAATCATAATGATTTATTCCAATTCGAAAATGGACGACAGATACATTTTTTGCACTATGAACGCCTATTGACCAAACTGATAAAAGTCAAGTCGCCGGAAGCACTAGTATTAGGAATAGAAGCGGGGCGGTAGTGCAGTAGATATAACGGTGGGCGATCAAGCCAAAGATCACATGCTCAACCACGTGCTCGATTCAATGGCCTCTACGAAACAACGCTTAGAACTGGGCTAAAATTCCTCAATAATTTGAGTCTGAGAATCGGACTCAGACTCAAAATAGTACATTTTTGAAATCCCTATAAACATACAACACAAGATTGTCTCACGAATATTATATTTCGTAAAAGGCTTGCACAACGTCTGTCGTGCGTTAGTCTAGCAACATATTTTCGTTTTTCTCGAAAGCAAATGGCAGGCAACAGACTCGGCCTCGTATAGTCGGGAGACGGACGCGCGAGCGTCCCACGAGTGACCCACGACTGTTGTGCGGCAGTCTTGCGTGAAAAACAGCCCCCTGGCAATGCCTGACAGCACACGATGGTCCCACGATTGTCGCACGACTGACTTGCGACACACCCACAACATAAACACGACATATCTGTTTTTCCGTCGCTACCCCATCGGCAAACCATCTTTAATATGTCGTGGCTCTTGTGACCACGAGAAATAGATTTCGGGCATGTTGCAAGATCTGGCCGCGACAAATATTGTATAGGTAAACCACGACAAAATATCGTACGATCCGTTGTACCCGGAGCTTAAAAAATGTGATTATGTAATATTTTCTGTTAGATAATAATTACAATTGCTTGTTTCGGCAACTAAATATAGTAATTTCTTGTTTGATATAGTGTTATTTGAATATTAATTCTTTGAAATTTTGAGTCAGAATCAAAATATTGATGAATTTAGGTCCTGGTTCTACCAGAAAACTGGCCCAATCCGTATGAAATATGAGCACACTTCGCAATAGACCTAAAATAAAGTATCATAAACTTAACATCTTTTAATAAGCCTCGCCATGATGTTTCCCGCTTAATTACAGTCAAATAATGATAAGAAAACTATAGATATTAGTAAAACACTTATTTCACATCCATTAAAAACAATCGACATACAAGTAAATCAGTTACCTTTCTTTGGTACACTAAAGTCTTTCCCACAAATGAAACTACCAGCAAAAAAAATACAATCATAAACAAACGTGCAAACGTCACGCAACCACACCAAACAGCATGCCGCTTTTGTACAGACACATTTATACCAATTTGAATTAATAATGTTTTGTTAAAGTATTATCAATTGGGGATTTAATGTTTATGCATTAAGTCGTTTATTACCTAAATGCTGATACAAACTAGTTTCAATTAATTTATGATACAAATTAACTAAGTGTAGTTATTTATGTTATTGCCGTTATTTCTTTAAACTATTATAATTATAAATTAGTGCTACCTCTGTTTGTCTTTGATTTTCCGGATAGTTATATAGTGTATAGTGTAACCCCACCATTGATTTTTGCTCTTTATTCTATAAAGACTTACTTACTTACATACTTACCAACTTACATACTTACTACTAACTTACTTACTGATTGACTGACTGACCGACCGACCGACCGACCGACTTACGTACTTACTTACTTACTTACTTACTTACTTACTTACTTACTTACTTACTTACTTACTTACTTACTTACTTACTTACTTACTTACTTACTTACTTACTTACTTACTTACTTACTTACTTACTTACTTACTTACTTACTTACTTACTTACTTACTTACTTACTGGTTCTACACAGGAAATTTTTTGTTGTAAGAACTTTTTAACAATCAATGTTAAATAAATAAGTGTAAACTAGCGAAAACAAAGTTTACTATAATTTATTTGTTTATATCATTATCATAAACCGTACATATATTACGTAACAAATGCATTTCAATATTTGAATTCGTGACGTAACTCTTTTATTGAGCAAATACTGAGCTAAATATATATATACAATTGTCATTTGTTTCCCATGATCTATTCACGGCCATTTTTTATCGGAATCCTGAAAGGGCCAGAAGAAGTTCGGTAAGATTCTAATACGAGGTCACGAGGTCAATCTCATTTTTTTTCGCTCTTAAAATCTCATAAGAAAACACTAGCATTGCCCTCGTTAAATCTTCGCCACGTTGTCATCTATGATATATACATGCCCATGAAATTATGAATCAATTGTTTGATATAGTTTCAATTGTCTGATATAATTTCAATTGTTTGATATACTTTCAATTGTCTAATATAATTTCAATTTCAATTGTTTGATATAATTTCAATTGTTGGATATAATTTTAATTGTCTTATATAATTTCAATTGTTTGATATAATTTCACGGGGATGTATGTATCATACAACTGTTTTCATTTATATGTCGGAAAAGAAAACCGTAAATTGTTGTTAAAACTTAACATAAGTGGTTAATAAGATACAGAGCCGGCTGAGGATCAAACCCGCAACCTTCCGAATGCGAGATATCACTAGATCACGTTGAGGTGTTCTTCTATTTTAAAAAAAGAATATTATATCACCTGTGTCAAATACATGTTTCACTTCATCGACATGCACATTGACAATTGTAAGACATAATCTCGCACTATTACTACCACCATGGTCAACAACGGTCAACAACAGTCATCATCATCATCATCATCATCATCATCATCATCATCATCATCATCATCATCATCATCATCATCATCATCATCATCATCATCATCATCATCATCATCATCATCATCAACACCACCATTCTCATCATCACCACAACCACCACCACCACCACCACCACCACCACCACCACCACCACCACCACCACCATGACAACTACCACCACCACTATCCAAACAATATTTATCCAAACAGTGCCATTACCTTCATCACCACATTAAGACCTACTAATACATCTGCTACTACTACTACTGCCGCCGCTGCCGCCGTCACCACGACCACTACCACTACTTAAACTACTACTACTACTACTATTACTACTACTACTACTACTACTACTACTACTACTACTACTACTACTACTACTAATACTACTAATACTAATACTACTACTACTACTACATTGACTACTGCTACAACTACTACTGCCGCCGCCGCCGCCGCCGTCACCACGACCACTACTCTTACTACTACTACTTCTACTGCTGCTACTACTACTACTACTACTACTACTACTACTACTACTACTACTACTACTACTACTACTACTACTACTACTACTACTACTGCTGCTGCTGCTGCTACTACTACTACTACTACTACTACTACTACTACTACTACTACTACTACTACTACTACTACTGCTGCTACTTCTGCTACTACTGCAGTAACAGTAGCAGTAGCATAACAGTAGCAGTAATAGCTTAAATAATAATACAATACTATTAACGATACCAGTGATGATAATATTTACACTAATATGTGTTGTTATGCTAACAAATGTTGATTTCGTCTTTTGCGAAAACTTATTTAAATAGTCATGTGACATGGGAAAACGTCCTCGATTTTCTCATATTATTTTTTTTTTGGTAATCAATATTGAATACCCATTTCCAGAGTCATTATCATACCATCCTTTGTACAACACATTCAGATGATTTGAAATAAAACCGTTTGATCGATGGACCGCACTGCCGCCTTTCCACACGTTTCAGCCATTCGGCATCGCGATATATCGATATCGTCATATATCAGGAATATATAGAAGGGAAACATAAACATCGAATAACAATAACGTAACTTAATGACATCAATTGATTTTAATTCCACATTCAACACCTTTACGACGTTTTAATGCGCATTTGCTCACATGTTAACAAATAAACATTGATTTCACGACGGCATCGCATGTTTGACTTTTAAGGGTTAGGACTAAAATGTTTCCACAAATCATCTCAAACTAGATTCTACAACGAGATACATAATAGACGAATTTGTTCAAAGCGTTGTGGGGTAGTAAATCAGACACAATGGCTATCGTGGCTATAAATAACCTTTCAAGAAGTCGATTCAAAATTTTGATATAAAACTTAAAAGCGTTCACGCATCGGTGATACACATCTTTAAAAAAATGAAAATATGAGCTTTTTGCAATAAAACTGAATGGATCAGAAATTAAGAAAAGGGTAGAGGGGTTTTAATTTATTCAGAAGACTGTGGAACTCTCTTAGGCGACTTCATACGGTCTTTATTGGTCTAATTCAACTATCTCCGAAAACGTATCGTCCAATCTCGCTGTTATTTACGACACACTTTATCAAATATGATATTATAATTAAGAATTATCTTCCATATAAAATATATAAAACACTTTTAATGTCCAACAGAAATTTATTGTTTTTTTTAGCTGTGGTAAATCAGTGCTTAACAAGGTAAAGACTCATTTTAGTTAATATAGTTGATTTATGGAATTCAAAGATGAAAAAAAAATACTTTGTACGATTTACGGTTAAATGTATGTTTGTGATGTACGGTAATGCTGAACGTTTTACCGCCAATATCTTAACCACAAATGCTAATTACATAATTTAAACGAGTTTTAACTACTTTTATAAGATTTACCATTTGTTGAGACGATCCATTTGCTTACCACAATCATGTGGTGATAGATTGTAAAACAAACGTTGAGGTGAGATAAGATGTATTCATAACATTATGCTATGCTGTAATGTCCTGTTGTTTTTGTATGCGTATATTTTTTTGCATATAATTAAAAACATGCATATGTTAACGCTTGTTAAATACAGTATTGAACAAAGGACAGTATGTGATAAATGTATACTTGTTCATGTACGTTTTAGTAGTGTATACCTGTACATGTATGGTTTAATAGTGTATACTTGTACGTGTATGGTTTCCTAGTGTATACCTGTGCATATATAGTTAAGTAGTGTATGCTAGTGCATGTATGGTTTAGTAGTGTATACGTGTACGTGTATGGTTTAGTAGTGTATACTTGTAGTGTGTGGTTTAGTACTGTATACCTGTACATGTATGGTTTAGTAATGTATACTTGTGCATGTATGGTTTAGTAATGTAAACTTGTACGTGTATGGTTAAGTAGTGTATACTTGTACGTGTATAGTTTAGTAGTGCATACCTGTACATGTATGGTTTAGTAGTGTATGCTTGTACGTGTATGGTTTAGTAATGTATGCTTGTACGTGTATGCTGTAGTAGTGTATGCTTGTACGTGTATGGTTAAGTAGTGTATACTTGTACATGTATAGTTAAGTAGTGTATTCTTGTACACGTAGGTTTAGTAGTGTATGCTTGTACGTGTATGGTTTAATAGTGTATGCTTGTACGTGTATGCTGTAGTAGTGTATGCTTGTACGTGTATGGTTAAGTAGTGTATACTTGTACATGTATAGTTAAGTAGTGTATTTTTGTACACGTAGGTTGAGTAGTGTATGCTTGTACATGTACGGTTTAGTAGTGTTTGCATTACATGTACGGTTTAGTAGTGTATAATTCTAAATGTATAGTTTAGTATTGTATACTTGTACGTGTATGGTTTAGTAGTGTATATTTGTACATGTATGGTTTATTAGTGTATACCTGTACCTGTTAAGTTGAGTAGTGTATAGCTGTACATGTATGTTTTAGTAATATATACTTGAAGGTGTATGGTTTATTAGTGTATACTTGTACCTGTATGGTTTCGTAGTGTATACTTGAACGTGTATGGTTAAGCGGTGTATACTTGAACGTGTATGGTTTAGTAGTATATACTTGTACCTGTATGGTTTAGTAGTGTATATTTGTACCTGTATGGTTTAGTAGTGTATACTTGAACGTGTATGGTGTAGTCGTGTATACCTGTACATGTATGGCTAAGTAGTGTATATTTGTACATGTATGGTTTAGTAGTGTATACCTGTACCTGTATGGTTTAGTAGTGCATATTTGTACCTGTATGGTTTAGTAGTGTATTCTTGTACTTGTATGGTTTAGTAGTGTATACTTGTACATATATGGTTTAGTAGTGTATACCTGTACATGTATGGTTTAGTAGTGTATACCTGTACATGTATGGTTTAGTAAAGTATACTTGAACGTGTATGGTTTAGTAGTGTATACTTGTACATGTATGTTTTAGTAGTGTTTAAACATATATTTCAGCACTTTGTTATGTCATATGCGATGTTCAGTCTTATTGATAGAGGAAAAATCCTAAGTTCATCTGAAAATCGTTGATATCCTTGCGCAAACACTTTATCTGCACCTGAACAGCGTTCGATGAATTAATTAACTTTAAAATCGTTAATTTGGCATTTCTTTCGTTGTATGTTCAAATTTTGATCTACGTTTGGAATGATTTGTTGGTGTACGTTTACGACGAAGTAATATTTTCGTGAAACGCAGCACTACTTGGGTATAGGTTCTACCAAGAAATACATATATAGTATACCGGTAAATTGGAACATACAAAGGTAAAGGAAACTGTACTAAATATGTATAGCGTCGTCACGTTCATAAGAAATGAATAATATTTGATGATGGTGGACGGAACAAGTATTGTCTTATACAATGCCCGACCATAGATGATTTGTGAGACAAAGCATTTAGACTCCATGATACATAAATAAATCCAATCTCCTTTGCAGAGTTATCAGTCGTTAAACGCATTCTTCTCTGCAACAGGCTAAACGTCAGGATTATTTAAAATGAGGGAGTTTATTTTTTTGCTTAAATGCGGCAACTGTATTACTATAACAATCAATTCATTACATGAAATATGCGTGTCAAAGGTCGTGTTTCCTAGAAAATGATGTCAATTTCAATAGTAGACGACACATATTAGATATTAAGATATTAAATCGTTTATTAAAGTCTCATCATAGTATATACAGTTTACAATAACATAAAATTACAGACATCATACAATACACCATATCACTCTTAAAAGAGTTACAAGAGACTGAAAAAAAACATATGTTGTCTTTCGCAAAATTATACAGCTTCTAAAACATTTAAAGAACAGTTAAAAGTTATAATTGATACAGGTTTGCGCGAAGTATGATTGTTTCATCTTAGAAAAATTCCGAATGATGTCAATCAGTATTTAAGTGGTGTCTAATTTTAGAATGGGGATTTCGTTTCATGTTTACCACTCTAATTAAAATAACGATTTTGATGGATTTGACATATCAAACTATTCAGATTTTATTTATTACTGACAATGATATGCTTTTTGTCCATTTCAATAATTAATTTATTATTAAGACATTTCAGTATAGCGTTTTTTTCCCTAGCATATTCCCTTTTATCAATGTCTATATTAAACTCTTTTTAAAAAGAGTTCAATATATACATTGCTATTACAGTGAAACCTGTATAAGCGGTCACCTCTATTAAGCAGCCACATGTATTAAGCAGACACATTTGCTATTTCCATTCTCTATGCTCTCAGGGCAAATTGACCTGTATTAAGCGAACAATCTGTCTTAAAAGACCACTTTTGCTCCTTCCCTTGACTGGCTGCTTAAGACAGGTTTTACTGTATATTTTCTTCCCTTCGGATGATCCATAGCAAAATTAATATTCGATTTTGTATTCACTGCTATGTTCACTGTATAGCATCTACGTTGTTAGAAACAGCTTTATGAATTAACGGTAACAACAAAGTTCAATATTTAATTTTGTAACAAAATATTTCCAAATTACCACATACTCCAACACATTAAATCCTAAAGTACAGTTTAATAGAACAAAACTGTTTGATATTTCATTTTATTTGCCCATTTTCACTAGCAATCTATTATAATCGTCCATTTATAAATTGCCCAAAACAATTACATATTGCAAGCATGTTTCAAAAATCTTAATTGATGCTTAATTGGTAAAAAATTAATGATTCACAATTGGGGATTGTCATAATTGATACTAATATTAAGTTTTTATGAGTTTTGTTGAAGATTCATCCTTTATATCGTCGCTATTGTGTATTGCTGTTATATCAATCAACCTAAAGCTTTGAGACAAATTAAACAAATAAAAACTCATAATTCTTCGTTTTAAAGCAATTTTGAATAAAAATAATCAACATTTATTATTACAAAAATATTTGATTTGCTTTATATCATATCATTATTTTCTTTAGTACATAATAAAAAAGGGGGTATAATATACATTTGCTTTTTCGTCAGGGAAGATTTATCTTGAATCAACACATAAATTGATGACGTCACCGTTTTTGTGTTGTGTTAAACCATATTTAAATACTTTTATGACCGTTGATAAACCGTTAATTATACCAATAACTATCAACTAACAATTTTGATTCTATTTAAACCACATTTGTTTGGTTTTAATTTAACCAACGTTGGCATACTATTACGGTGTCCAGATAGGGCCCCCGCGGCGTATTTATTAAATTAAGTAAAGTCGAAACAACGAAACAACGATGGCGAAACGTCAAATAACAAAACAACGAAACCTATCGTTGTTTCGATTTTTCATCAACGTTGTATCGTTGTTTCAACTTGACCTAATTTCATAAACATGCCGCGATGGGTCCCAACGGGACACCGTTTATTATTGACTGTCAGGCAATCAGATTTAAACGGAAACCCTATTCAGCAATATTGCTCAATAAACGAAACTGGTTCTAAGAAATGCTGAAATCACACTATGCAAATATATATTTTCATTTAGAAAATAATAGAGCGAAACCTCTAATAGTGGAGATCGCATTTAAAGGGCGAGTCCATCACACTAGAAAAACACAATGTATACAATAACTAACAATATTTGGCAAATGACTTATAACAATTGTTAGGAAGGGTGCACTTCATTTGATGTTTTTTTATATTTGCTGTTGTGAGGACGAAGACTGTGTGTTCAGAAATGTTTAAAAAGAAAAGAGGGTATATTTAACTGGGAGGCTGTGCTGTGATCATGTGGTGGTCTGGTCGGTACACTACACCAATCCAAAAGCTTTTGTTTCTTCGCATTTGTTAGCAATGCCAAGATATATAATACAACTTAACTGATGAGTTGCGGGATTAATGAATTAAACTAAATGATGCACGGTAAGAATTTTCAAAGCGCTTTTTAAAACTGCTTATGTAGTCGTGATTAAACTTTGCAGTGTTGATCAACGCCAAAACAATCATACGCTACAGGGACTACTTTTTATAACTTGATTTTCATTGTTTTCATGTACAACGTATTCACCATAAGCAAGCAAAAAACAAATCAAACAATAACATTATTGTTTGGAAATTGCATATGTCATTTTTAGAAAAACGTTGCATGAAATAAACCAAACCTACCATTATATCAATCAAATTAGGACGGCGTATGGATATGTATTAAAGACGGACTATCACTACTTTCAAATAGAGTCAAACCTGTCTTAAGCAGTCAGCCAAGGGAAGGAGCAAAAGTGGAATTTTAAGACAGGTTGTTGATTAATACAGGTAAATTTGCTCTGAAAACATAGAAATGGGAAATAGCGAATGTGGCTGCTTAAGACAAGTGGCTCCTTAATAGAGATGACCGCTTATATAGGTTTGAATGTACTTTGATTATCTATGGTCAAAACTAGTCTTCTTTTACAATGAATGAAGAGCATCTTTAATATTTTGTTTCATTTAACTGTGCCGCAAGAAGAGATATTACCCACATCGGAATAATGTGATGACTCTAACATATTTCAATATACTCGACTGAAATTTTTGGATAAATAGATCTTGTAGTATAAATATAACTTACTCGGTTACGTATATCCCAAAAATGGACAATGCAATATTGTTTAATGATAATAAATGCAATCTATTTAAGGCGTATCAATGTTATGTTTTAGATTAAAAAGTGAAAATATAACCTATTTGGAACATAATATATATATGGAAAATGAAACAAACCCATACATTGTTCAATTAATAGCAACAAAAAGTCCTCTTAACACAAATCAGTATGTTCTGCACATACTTAACGTCTTACAACACAGTTACACCTCTTTTTCCCCACGGTAGCATAATTATTACGCTTGAAAATAGTCCTATGTAATTTGGTTTTGAAATATTTTCAAAATAGTTCATAGTGGTTGTGATTTCTTGCTGTAGATGAGTAGAGCAAAATCTGGCATAGCATATATGGCAATAAGACATCACTGCTACAGTGACTTTCACAGGATTTCAACATATGCATCTATTTATGAGCATATGAAGACTTCTTTTTTAAAAAATACTTAGGGTGTCACTGCACTCTCTTTAAAAAAAACAAGCTGGTCAACCTACCAGTTATTGTGCATTTTTTATGTGGGGATACATTCCTACTATGAAAAACAAATATTTTTAAAAATATCTATGTGGACATATTTTTATCGTGGTAATCTTAGACCTTGTTTTATATAGAACAAAGAGCAAAATGCATTGGTGTAGTGAGACCTTTACGTCTTTAAAACACGTATGAAGATTGTATCAAACCTAGATATTACATGAATGAAAATCCGAGACAAAAACTTCTTATCTTGTTTTAATTTCATTTCAACAATTTCATATTGTATCAAACCTAGATATTACATGAATGAAAATCCGAGACAAAAACTTCTTACCTTGTTTTAATTTCATTCCAACAATTTCATATTGTATCAAACCGAGATATTACATGAATGAAAATCCGAGACAAAAACTTCTTACCTTGTTTTAATTTCATTCCAACAATTTCATATTGTATCAAACCTAGATATTACATGAATGAAAATGCAAGACAAAAACTTCTTACCTTGTTTTAATTTCATTCCAACAATTTCATATTGTATCAAACCGAGATATTACATGAATGAAAATCCGAGACAAAAATTGCTTACCTTGTTTTAATTTCATTCCAACAATTTCATATTGTATCAAATCAAGGTATTACATTAATGAAAATCCAAGACAAAAATTGCTTACCTTGTTTTCAATTTCATCCAAGACAAAAATTGCTTACCTTGTTTTCAATTTCATTCCA
Source organism: Panopea generosa (assembly GCA_029582155.1). NCBI lineage: Eukaryota > Metazoa > Mollusca > Bivalvia > Adapedonta > Hiatellidae > Panopea > Panopea generosa. The sequence goes on along the minus strand of CM055894.1, from coordinate 22,423,000 downwards.
ACAATTTAATCACTTTAAAAACAATATTTTAAACAATTAAATGGTTCTGTAACATTTATAAACCGATAAAAATGACAGCAAATTTCGAATAAAATATACTCAATATTAAAAGATAATTTCGGCTTTTCAGCATTGTAGTTTGACTTTTCATCATCGTAGTTTCGTTGTTTCGGCTTTACTTAATTTAATTAATATGCCGTGTTGGCCCCAACGCGACACCGTAGTTAAGTGTGTATTACAAGACACTTTTGATTATATAATTTTATCTTCTGATTGTTATATCATGCTTTCCCACAAAGTATTGTGTGGTGTGCGAGGGAGCTGTGTGTGCTGTGAACATGTGTGCGTGAAGTGTGCGGTGTGGGTGTGTGAGCTTATGGCTTTGTTGTTATGTTTATTATTGTTGTTCTATTATGATATCCATACTGATGGCGATAGACATTTAATCAAACCTTTATATGTGGTCACCTCTGTTAATCAGCCACTTGTCTTAAGCAGCCACATTTTTAATTTCCCATTTCAATCATTTCAGAGCAAATTAACCTCTATTAAACAGCAACCTGTCTTTAAAGGCAACTTTTGCTCATTTCCTAGAATGGCTTGAAACAGGTTTTACTGTTTATGTTTATGCTAAGAAAATATTGACTTTACTTGACTTAATCAGAATATTTAGTGTAAATATGACACTAATTCATCCACTTGTAGCGAATATATAACCCTAACTCGAATCATTATGTTCTGTTTAAGAGAAACCAAAATCACACGGTAGTTCCCTTTAGAGTTTGACATTGAACTTCAGGATCTGGTAATGTTTCTTGTCGTCTACACATTCTCCTTTGTTGTAAATGTTCAATATATGTGATGTATGAAACTAATCCCCGCCCTGGTAGCCCCGGCACGAAAAGTTCCATTCTGGATTATTGATAACAATCATATGATTTAATAAGTCAAACTGTGACCTTTATGTTGGTTTCGGTAAATATCCTGACTCATTGTCCTTGTGCTTTGAAGATTTCTCTTAAAGTTGAAAGAACCCATCCATTGGTTGCAAAATATGGGCCGCAAACGAATTATTGGAGCAAAAACGCACGAATGAATGAGTGACCATGGCATTCGTCGTTCGGTTATAATTGCTGGTCGGAATACAACATCCGTCGCTGTTGGTTATATCTGTTAAATTGTGAAACAAATGGTCAAATATTTGCAAAAGTATGTATCGTACACAAAACACTATGTTCTGGATTAGTAAATAAAGCACATGCTCTTGAAGGTTGAAGTGAAAGTTTCATTCCTGAGTTTTACGGTAAATTATGCTTGACCGCAACACGTATGCATCTGTGAATGTTAAAATAGATCTCTCCACTAGTTTAAATACAATAGCCAGGACACGAATTGAACGGACAGACGGGCAGCAACCAATCATTTATCCCCAGCCTCTTACTCCGGTTTTACCTGTTAATGACATAGTAAGTAAAATATACAGAAGTGACCACGGGGAATACCATCCTCCCCATTGCTATTGTTAAGACAAGTAAAACATACAGAAGTGACCACGGGGGCTACAACCCTCCCCATTGCTATTGTAAGGACAAGTAAAGCATACAGAAGTGACCACGGGGGCTACCACCCTACCCAATGCTATTGTAAGGACAAGTAAAACATACAGAAGTGACCACGGGGGCTACCACCCTCCCCATTGCTATTGTAAGGACAAGTAAAACATACAGAAGTGACCACGGGGGCTACCACCCTCCCCATTGCTATTGTAAGGACAAGTAAAGCATACAGAAGTAACCACGGGGGCTACCACCCTACCCAATGCTATTGTAAGGACAAGTAAAACATACAGAAGTGACCACGGGGGCTACAACCCTCCCCATTGCTATTGTAAGGACAAGTAAAACATACAGAAGTGACCACGGGGGCTACCACCCTCCCCATTGCTATTGTTAGGACAAGTAAAACATACAGAAGTGACCACGGGGGCTACCACCCTCCCCATTGCTATTGTTAGGACAAGTAAAACATACAGAAGTAACCACGGAGGCTACCACCCTCCCCATTGCTATTGTAAGGACAAGTAAAACATACAGAAGTTACCACGGGGGCTACCACCATCCCCATTGCTATTGTAAGGACAAGTAAAACATACAGAAGTAACCACGGAGGCTACCACCCTCCCCATTGCTATTGTAAGGACAAGTAAAACATACAGAAGTAACCACGGAGGCTACCACCCTCCCCATTGCTATTGTAAGGACAAGTAAAACATACAGAAGTAACCACGGGGGCTACCACCATCCCCATTGCTATTGTAAGGACAAGTAAAACATACAGAAGTGACCACGGGGGCTACCACCCTCCCCATTGCAGAGCGTCTGCTTTGTTTTCATATGAAACCAACACAAAATCTTTAAGCGAATTGTATGACCGCATCAAATCTTATTTGTCCATTATAGTAAACCAAATATCAGTCATTAAAAACAATATCCGATTTTGGGTAGGGGCTGGATTAAATGTCTGGGCGTGGCGCCGGTCCAGTCTCCCTTCACCCTGGATAGATGCCCGATGAGTAAATAAGCTTTAGTAACGGAGAACAAAAATTGTATTTATTAATATTTTATTTACATTAATAAATCACATCATTTATTTTAATGCTCAGTATGTTTTTGAATCGAATAACATTTTACCACTTTATAAACTAAAATTAAGAAAATGCACAACCAATAAGAGACGTAGAATTCATAGGACACATTCAATAACACAGCACATGCTCACAATCAAACTAAGGAATAACTATACATAATAAGTACACTGCATACATAAATAAGAAGTGACAACCGAGAATGGTAGCAGGAGCAAAATAATTACACCCTCTGGAATCTTAAAGGGAGTATATTAGTAAATCTAGATACAAACACATGACTCATTTAATACGTCACAAAATATGTTACAATTTTAAGGGGGAAATGAGGGTGAGTATATGTAGTCATGGAATATTGAAAAGAAAAGTTTTAGCCAACTTCAGATTTGTTAAAAAAATCCTGATATTCTCCTTTTAACCTTGTTTTACGGGTGTACCCAACCTCGCCCTTCCGCTTCGTCGTAGCATAAGATCTATATCGTGGCTTCAGTCTTTTCATGATAAGAGCGTCTCTTGTGACATTGACGTGGTCTGTGAACTTCATGTAGCCTACTCATACGTAATACATTGTAACAAGAGACATTTTAAGATTGGTAAAAAATGTTGTTCGAACTTTCAACAGACCGTTTCAATCGTCCTGCTTTTTCGTCTGTTTTCCTAGTGGTTTAGCCAAAGGTCACATAATGTCTAGCATATGAAGTCGCGGATCCAGGAGGTAGTTGAATAAATGTGAAGTAAACTTCAAGATTTAGATTAGATATTTCGCAGGTGTGAATTCGTTCTTCATCATTCTTCACAACATCGTTCTTCACATCATCGTTCTTCACGACATCATTCTTCACAACATCATTCTTCACATCGTTCTTCACAACATCGTTCTTCACAATATCGTTCTTCACAACATCATTCTTCACAACATCGTTCTTCACAAGATCGTTCTTCACGTCATCGTACCTTACGACATCGTTCTTCACAACATCGTTCTTCACGACATTGTTCTTCACGGCATCGTTCTTCACAACATCGTTCCTCACGATATCGTTCTTCACAACATCGTTCTTAACAACATCGTTCTTTACGACACCGTTCTTCACAACACCGTTCTTCACAATATTGGGCTTCACAACACCGTTCTTCTCAACATCGTACCTCACAACATCATTCTTTAAGACATAATACCTTTATAACATTGTACCTTACGAGATCGTTCTTCACGAAATCTTTCTTCACAACATCATTCTCCATGACATTGTTCTTCACAACAGCGTACCTCACGACATCGTTCTCCACGACATCGTTCTTCACAACATCGTTCTCCACGACATCGTTCTTCACAACATAAATCTTGACGACATCGTTCTTCACAACATCGTTCTTCACAACATCGTTCTTCACGACTTTGTTCTTCACGACATCGTTCTCCACGACATCGTTCTCCACAACATTGTTCTTCACAACATCATTCTTCACGACATCATTCTTCACAACAGCGTACCTCACGACATCGTTCTTCACGACATCGTTCTTCACGACATCGTTTTTCACAAAATCGTTTTTCCCAACATCGTTCTCCACAACATCTTTCTTCACAACATCGTTCTTCACAGTATCGTTCTTCATAACATCATTCTTCACGACATCATTTTTCACAATATCGTTCTCCACATCTTTCTTTACAACATCGTTCTTCACAGTATCGTTCTTCATAACATTATTCTTTACAACATCGTTTTTCACAACATCGTTCTTCACAACATCATTCTTCACAGCATCATTCTTCGAGACATCGTCCTTCACAACATCAGTCTTCACAACATCGTTCTTCACAACATCATTTTTCACGACACCGTTCTTTACAACATCGTTCTTCACAACATCGTTCTTCACAACATTGTTCCTCACAACATCGTTCTTCACGACATCATTCTTCACAACATCGGTCTTCTTAACATCGTTCTTCACAACAACGTACTTCACGACATCATTCTTCACAGCATCGTTCTTAACGACATCGTTTTTCACATCATTCTTCACGACATCATTCTTCACAACATCGTTTTTCACGACATCGTTCTTCTAAAGATCGTTCTTCACAACATGATTCTTCACAACATCGTTCTTAACAACATTGTTAAACACAACAACGGTCTTCACAACATCATTCTTCACACCATCATTCTTCATAACATCATTATTTACAACACCGTTCTTCACGATATCATTTTGCATAACATCGTTCTTCACGACATCATTCTTCACAAAATCGTTCTTCACGACGTCTAGATAATTCATCAGCAAAAATGTAATAACGAGACTATTGGTTAACTCATGGCCAGTTTCATCAGTCCTTCTGATATTGATTTTTTTATTTTTTGTTTTTGTTTTAATGAAGAATCTGGGGTGGCATTCATCAACCATTATCAAGAATATTTTTAGACTTTAACTCAAGAATGAATTATGAAAAACACACTTAAAGACCATGTTTGGAGACAAAAACATGCAAGCATATAACATAAAGTCAAATACACTCTCACACTTATTCTATATGCCAGGGTAAACTAGATATCTAAGATTGAATTTTTGATTTTTAAGCTTAAGTTTTAGAATATTGTCAAGTATGGTTGTTGAAACGACCCCTGGTTCCGTGCGCCCAAGGTATCCGTTTAAAAGTTATTATTGATTATGATATTACGTTTTTACCGATGGATTACCTAGACTATTTACGTGCTGCGTTACGGCTGGAAAAATCGCCCTGTACTTCAACTCAGTGTCGCTATTACGTATGATATCATTGGAATAATGAAACTCATTAAAGAAGGTCCGGAACTAAAATACTGCTTAAGGTGCGAGAGGGACGTGTCTCACAACCATTTCTCACTTATCGAAATTGATGAATCTGTTTATTCTTGCAGCTATTTTAAACGAATCCTTTAATCAAATATAAATCTTATTTTACGATTTGGCTAAAAAAAGAGACAACAATAGCATATTGTAAAAAATCATTTCAATTTACGTTTCCCCCCTGCGGGTAATATAGCATTGTAAAGTGTAAGGATGTTATTTTGTATGGTTGATATTTATAACGTAAATTACATGTTGTATAAAACACCCATTTTTTCTCTCTAAAAACCTTAATTGATATATCTAGGTAAATATTCGCTACAAAGTAGAATCAGCATGCCCCTCGCAAACAGCTAATGTTCTTATTAAAAGTTTTGGACCATGTTCAATTTGAACAAAAACCATCAGATAAATACACAAGTGAAACGGCGAACAAGGCAATTCAGTCATATGCATCCATATAATGAAATGTTTTTGCAATACATTATCAAACAACAGAATATAATTTAAGGAATACTTAGTTGAATTTATTGTCATTCACTGCTTAAAGCATAGAGTTCAGTGACAAGAGTTAATCACACGATCACCAATTTACGCACCTCTTGTTCTGTTTCTACAAAATCAGCTAGTGTGTCTTTGGTATGGTTAGCTGCATCTATCTAATATGCATTGATTATTTCCACAGTTGCGTTGTTGTCTGTGGTCTCATGGATGTCCGCATGCCCTATTACAGATTTTGTTCACATCTCTTAAGTACAATAGACCTAAATTAAAATTTTATTATCAGTTGGTGTAATGAGTTTCGGGGTCAATAGTCAGTTTTTGACTTGCTGTCAGAGGAAATAGCCAGCGATGACAGGTGCGCACCGTAATAGATTTAATCATGTATGTCTTTCGTTAAATTATTTTCAACACGATACGGTGCGAAATCAAAGAATGCCCCTCTTTTATAGTGTTGAATTCAGAAGCCCAGAGATGGCAGGCAAAATAAATTGTTTTCATACGGTTATTTAAACAGGTCAAAACTGCCGACAAATGTAACACCAAACTGAGTTGATGCGGTGCAATAACAACTCGAGTAATACAATAGAAAGCAATCAAGGCTTGCAGTTGGAGTATATCAAGTTGCCCATGCAGCAGCTTGGCACACGTGCTGAAAATCATCAAGGAACATATCAAGATTTTCAAATACGCGAACTTGAGAAGCCTGTTTTATGTTTAAATAGTAGTTGGCATTTTTCTATAAGCTAGATATTATTTCTGCTTAAATATAATATTGTTTACGTGGGGCAGTAGTGTAGTGGATATACTGTTGACCACTCACGCCAGAGGTTGCGGGTTCGATCCAAAGCTCGATCCGATGCTTCTCAAAAAACATCACTAGCACTTGTTCTACAAACGAAGCGAACAATGGGCTTTCTTCGAAACGGAGATAGACAAAACAACACTAGAACTGGTTTTACCCAGGTGCAGACTCAAGAGCGATTCATATAAGTTTTGAGGAGAATTCTTTGCAGTCGAGATCAAATAAATTAATACAAATTTTACAGTGTTGTTTAAGTTTGTTTATGTCTGCTCATTTATGTTTTGATATTGTTCATCAATTCAACCACATTATTGTCTGCTCATTTTCTAACTACATGTACTTATCATTCGACTAAAAGAATTTTCGTTCGTCATATCCCGTTTTAATAGATAACGTAACTTGGAGTATTTCCTATATTATATTGTTGACAAACTATACAGCATGTTGCGATATACTGCTGATGTTATTAAGATATTTATTTTTTTTATACACATTTTAATTCTAATTTAGTTTTTATCTATATACCTTGCCTAATTATTATTATTTATATGTTGATAAGTTTGTACGCAATTTCAATATATTTCGGGTTATATTTGTCATCCAGTTTTATTGGCGGAGGAAGACCTCAAAATGAATCTGAATGGATTCACCATAATTCTATTATAACTGACAATGCATAATTGTTTGTGTCGGTCTGGATTCGAACCAACGACCTCAGTGTTGTGAGGTAAATAATATTGAGATATTACCTCAGACGCTGAGGAACCCCGAAATTATTATTAGTCTATTACGGCTGTAGAACATATTTTACATATGTTTCCTGTGAGAATGTTCTAAAGTCAAACGTACGATAAGTTAAAACTTTCAAAAATGTGAACCAGATTGTGTCAATAGGGCGCGTTCGATTAATTGTCCAGAACATGTTCAGAAGTTGTTCCAGAACAGTCATCAATCGAATGTAAAGGAACGGAAAATGTGAAAACAAATTGACGCAGTTAAATCAAATAAATGATTTTTCAGAATAATTGTTGTATAACTTAATATTTGTAAGCATTGAACATGCACACTTCTAATGTCAAATGGTTCATCTCAGTTGGTATTTATGAATCACTCACCATTGTTTAAACTTGCTCAAATAAAAAACAAAATCATTTGAGATTGAATCAATCTATAAATTGTTTGATATATTGACAATGGTAAAGCAGTCGTGTGTCATCACTGTTCCTACCACAGCACCTTTTTCAGCGGCACAGCTAGAACATATTCCGAACACTGTTCCAATGTATTCGATTGGTGTTCTCGTTGTTCAGATTGTCCAGAACCGTGAATCGAGCGCGCCACTAGACGTTACTAGTATATTGCCGTTTAAAGGCACATCCGGTCTATCAGCTTACACGTTCCTGGGGATAATTTATGTTTGAACAGGGGTCGTCCGTCGCTCGCTCCAAAAACTTTATGTGAGAAAGTTTGCCAATTACTTGCAGAAGGACGATAGTTCTACTCAGTCTCCACCAGTAAAACTGGATATGCCGTATATAACCTGAAATGTGTTGAAAAGGGCGTAAAACCCCATTAAATAAACAGATAAATAAAAAGTTTGAACAATGCATCACTGGGTATCCCTAAAAGACGACTCCGATAAATGTATCATTCTAAACGATATGTTGGTTTAAAATCGACACACCATCATACATTTGGACACAGATGGGTATATTTGGCTATATAACAATACATAAAGTACAATGTGTGCAGAAACATGTATATAATAAGTGGTCAGCTTATGTGCATGTGTGTAATGAAGGTAATAGCCTGCCTTTGATGTTGGCATAAAACAATCCTTATTAACAAAGTTGCTGAATGTATGAGCACATATCGTTTGATTGATTGATTGATTGATTGATTGATTGAATATTTAGCGTCATTTTTATGCCATCGAAGGATAACAGACGATCAGTTCACCTAACCACACCTAATCTCCGCAAGTAACTGATAACTTTCCCACTTAAATCAGCGGTGAGAGACGAATGATAATGAGACACAATGTCGTATATCAATCATCACGGAGACTGTTGCCGGGCGGGGATTCGAACTCACGACCCCTGGATAACCCTGGTAACCGACTGAGCTAATCGGGCCCGGGTTGTGAAGATATTGAAGATTTCGTATGTTGTATTTGAGAAAATAAGTAACATTAAAGTCATTGATATATTGTATGAACAACATGGAATTGATTTTGTCTTAAACAATTTAATGCGGTTTAACGCCATTTTCAACACATTTCAGGGTATATATTGCAAATACAGTTTTACTGGTGGAGGAAGACTTCAGACTGAGTCAGACTAAGTAGAACCACCGTCCTTCCGCAAGTAACTGGAAATTTCCCACATAAAATTTTTGGAGCAAGCGGGACTCGAACCTACGACCTTAGCGTTAAAGGTTAGTGGTTTTGAGACGGCCTTAGAGCACTCGGCCACGGAGGACCCCTGTTCAAATATAAATTATCCCCAGGAACGTGTATGCTCATGCTCATGTTCATGCTTATCATCTAAGACGTGTGTAGTTGTAGTTGTTGTTGTTGTAGAGTGCTTAGCTTCGCTTTCAACAATCAGTCATATTGCGACGGTGTCTACTTGAGACAGTATTCTAAGCGCTGCCACACTGGAATATCATGTCGCAGAAACATGGTATGAGACCCTACCCAGTCACATTATACCGACACGTGCCAACCGGACCAAGAACTCTCCTCTAAAAGCTGATCGCCAAGCGAGGAAGCTTTTAGCGCCATTATTCAAGTGGCATAACCAGGTCAGGGACCGAACACACGACCTCACGCATGCGAGGCGGATGCTCCATCCATAGACTACCGCTGCAGGTAAATACGTGTATCAATGTTTAATGTTATAATGTCACACACGTGGGTGCTGTCATATTTGTAAGCGGATATCATGTTTCCATTAACATAGTATGAGTGTATGGCGTGTTGACAGCGAATGCGACGAGGTTGCACCCGTAAACCAGGAATATGTTTAAATGCCCAGTGTCGGATGTCTTCAATCATTTTAAGGCGGTAATCACTGCTTCCATGTATTGTCATAACCTATGATTAATGTAGAGGTTATTCATATTAGAACATTTTCCTATTAATGCTTCAATGCTTCGTCTACAACTGGGCGTATTGTTGCTTAACTGCATATTTTGTTAGCGCATGTTATTCATACGAATCCGTCTCGCTTATAGGACCAGAACATAATTTTATATGTTCCATGCCCAACTTTTATTTTTGAATCATTCTTTTTAGTTTCATTCCTACATATATGACTCAATGGAGAGGAGTGACACATGTCTTATTCATCCGACCACGGACAATTTCGGAAATATCTTTCTATCACTTTCGGGATTCGAACCCACGACCGTTACGGTGTTTTTTGTTTTTAGTTTATGTGATGTTGATCCGATGGTTAAATATTAGACATGTAGTGATTACTAGTGAATGTACATTATATTTTCTTTGTGTCTTTGGCGTCTGTTAGTCCTCGATGGCATAAAAATGACGCTAAATATTCAATCAATCAATCAATGTGTCTTTGGACGTGTTGTGTAATTTTGGCTATTGGCTTCATGTAACACAATTTGACAGATTTAGATTAAATACATGTATAACTGACATGTGTTAACTCAATTTCAATGTTTCTAATTTATATCATTATGAAAAGCAAAACATCAAAAGTAAAACAAGAATGACAACACAAGTTTTCACACATTTAAATATTAGTATGTCTGAGCATATGAAGTGTTCAGATGGAAGTACTATAGAGTCTTAGATCATCTTATTATGCTTTCGTAGGTTAAATATGAGTTTTATTCGTAACCGCAATATAATATAACATTGATCTTCGGATCGCCATGCGTCCGTTTAAAACCTGATTAAATCCCTTATAGACTACAGAAAACCATTCATTGACTACCGAACTAAATGATAACTCATTGCTTAGCGGCACGTTTTAAAAAATCAGTCACTCGTGATTACATATAATTTACAGATGAACTCCCGTCTCTGCTTCACTGTACGCCGCAAACATCTGTTCATTCTCTTTTTCAAGTCGTTTTATATCACTAATGCTCTAATACAGTCCGGCGGGTAAGTATCTTCACTCAGTCACTTAAACCAAGTCGGAAGACAGACGCTAAATCTATAGACTCAGTACTTAGAATTTAATATAACAGATGGAACCTAGCACTAATGTATTGGGTTAATCAGAGTAACCACTAAGGTTGAGTCAAAATGAAACATATGCTGCATTTGTATGAGGAAATCCAGCAGACTCATTTATATGAAAACGAGGAAAGAGCGAGCTGAAAGCGTTGTTACTGCTAGCCTAATGGCGGCATCACCATCGGCCGTTCTGAAACCTTCTTATTTGTAAATATCCTATTATAACTATAATATATATCGAATGTGTTTGTGTTGACTGTGTCCTTTGTTATAACTAGTATATGTATCGACTATTCATCGTGTTGACTTTGTCTCTTGTTATAACTAGTATATTATCGACTATTCGTGTTGGCTGTGTCCTTTGTTATAACTAGTATATTATCGACAATTTGTGTAAACTGTGACCAGTGTTATAACTAGTATATGTATCGACTATTTGTGTTAACTGTGTCCAGTGTTATAACCAGTATATGTGTCGACTATTAGTGTTGATTGTGTCCTTTGTTATAACAAGTATATGTATCGACTATTTGTGTTAACTGTGTCCAGTGTTATAACTAGTATATGTATCGACTATTCGTGTTGACTGTGTCCTTTGTTATAACTAGTTTATGTATCGACTATTTATGTTAAGTGTGTTCTTTGTTATAACTAGTATATATATCTACTATTTGTGTTGACTGTGTCCTTTGTTATAATTAGTATATGTATCGACTATTTGTGTTAAGTGTGTCCTTTGTTATAACTTGTATATGTATCATCGACTATTTGTGTTTACTGTGTCCTTTGTTATAACTAGTATATATATCGATTATTTATGTTGAATGCGTCCTTTGTTATAACTTGTTTATGTATCGACTATTTGTGTTAACCGTGCCCTTTATTATAACTAGTACATGTATCGACTATTCGGGTTAAATGTGTCCTTTGTTATAACTAGTATATGTACCGACCATTTGTGTTAACGGTGTCCTTTATTACAACTAGTACATGTATCGACTATTCATGTTGACTTTGTCCTTTGCTATAACAAGTACATGTATCGATTAATTGTGTTGACTGTGTCATTTATTATAACTGGTATATGTATTCACTGTGTTTGTGTTGACTGTGTCCTTTATTATAACTGGTATATGTATTCACTGTGTTTGTGTTGACTGTGTTCTTTATTATAACTAGTATATGTATTCACTGTGTTTGTGCTGACTGTTTATAATATATATATATATATATATATGTGTGTGTGTGTGTGTGTGTGTGTGTGTGTGTGTGTGTGTGTGTGTGTCGACTGAGTGTGTTAGCTGTGTCCTTCATTCCAACAACTATATATATCAACTGTGTGTGTTGACTGTGTCTTTTATTAGTACAAGTAAGTGTATCTAATATATTTGTAGACTGTGACTGTGAATTTAACTGGCATGCTAATTAACTGTGTTTGTTGTCTGTGTCCTTAATTATAACTAGAATATATATCGACTATTTGTGTTGAATGAGTCCTTTATTATAGCTAGTATAAATATCGACTATTGATGTTGACTGTGCCTTTTACTATAACGACTGCATAAATCGACTATTAGTATTGACTGTGTAATTTATTATAACGAGGTATCGACTATTTGTGTTTATTACAGCTAGTATATATATCGACTCATTATGTTGACTGTGTCCTTTTTTATAACGAATATATGTATCGACTCTTTGTGTTGACTGTATCCTTTATTATAACAGGTATATGTATCGACCATTTGTGTTGACCGTGCCCTTTATTATAGCTATTATATATCGACTCTTTATGTTGAATGTGTCCTTTATTATGACGAGTATATGTATCGACTATTTGTGTTAACTGTGATCTTTATTATAACTAGTATATATGTATATATATATCGATTATGTATATGTAACCACTGTTTGTTTTGACTGTGTCCTTTATTATAACTTGTATTTGTATCGACTGTGTTTGTGTTAACTTTGTATTTTATTATAACTAGTATAGATATCGACAGTGTAAGTGTTGACTGTGTCTTTTATTATAACTGGTATATGTATAGACTGTGTTTGTGTTGTCTGTGTCTTTGTTATAACTAGTATATGTATCAACTGTTTGTGTTGACTGTGTTATCATTTATAACTAGTATGTTTATCCACTGTGATTTTGTTGAATGTGTCTTTTATTAAAACTAGTATAGATATCGACAATTTTAGTGTTGACTGTGTCCTTTATTATAACTAATATATGTATCGACAGTGTTTGTGTTGACTTTGTATTTTATTATAACTAGTCAATGAATCGACTGTGTTTGTGTTGACTGTGTTCTTAATTATAACTAGTATTTGTATCGACAGTGTTTATGTTGACTGTGTCCTTTATTATAACCAGTATATATATCGACTGTGTTTGTGTTGTCTGTGTCCTTTATTATAACTGGTATATGTATCGACTGTGTTTGTGTTTTCTGTGTCCTTTATTATAACTTGTATATATATTGATTGTGTTTGTGTTGACTGTGTCCTTTATTAAAACTGGTATATGTATCGACTGTGTTTGTGTTTTCTGTGTCTTTTATTATAACTTGTATAAGCATTGACAGTGTTAGTGTTGACTGTGCCCTTTATTATAACTGTTATATAAATTTTGACTGTATTTGTGTTGACTCTGTCTTTTATTATAACTTGTCAATGAATCGACTGTGTTTGTGTTGACTGTGTTCTTTATTATAACTGGTATATGTATCGAATGTGTTTGTGTTGAATGTGTCCTATACTATAACTAATATATGTATCGACAGTGTTTGTGTTGACTTTGTATTTTATTATAACTAGTCAATGAATCGACTGTGTTTGTGTTGACTGTGTTCTTAATTATAACTAGTATTTGTATCGACAGTGTTTATGTTGACTGTGTCCTTTATTATAACTAGTATATATATCGACTGTGTTTGTGTTGTCTGTGTCCTTTATTATAACTGGTATATGTATCGACTGTGTTTGTGTTTTCTGTGTCCTTTATTATAACTTGTATATATATTGATTGTGTTTGTGTTGACTGTGTCCTTTATTAAAACTGGTATATGTATCGACTGTGTTTGTGATTTCTGTGTCTTTTATTATAACTTGTATAAGTATTGACAGTGTTAGTGTTGACTGTGCCCTTTATTATAACTGTTATATAAATTTTGACTGTATTTGTGTTGACTCTGTCTTTTATTATAACTTGTCAATGAATCGACTGTGTTTGTGTTGACTGTGTTCTTTATTATAACTGGTATATGTATCGAATGTGTTTGTGTTGAATGTGTCCTATACTATAACTAGTATATGTATCGACAGTGTTTGTGTTGACTGTGTCTTTTATTATAACTAGTATTTCTATCGAGTGTGTTTGTGTTGAATGTGTCCATCATTATTACTAGTATATGTATTGGCTGTGTTTGTGTTATCTGTGTCCTTTATTATAACTGGTATATGTATCGGCATTGTTTGTGTTGACAGTGTCTTTTATTATAACCAGTATATGTATCTTCTGTGTTTGTGTTGACTGTGTCATATGCTATAACTAGCTTATATATATCGCCTGTGTTTGTGTTGATTGTGTCCTTCATTATATCTGGAATATGTATCGACAGTGTTTTTGCTGACTGTGATTTTTATTATAACTACTATATGTATCACCTGTGTTTGTGTTGACTATGTCTTTTATCATAACTAGTAGATGTATCGACTGTGTTTGTTTTGACTGTGTCATATACTGTAACTAATATATGTATCGACAGTGTTCGTTTTGGCTGTGTCTTTTATTATAACTAGTATATGTATCGACTGTGTTTGTTTTGACTGTGTCCTATACTATAATCAGTATATGTATTGACTGTGTTTGTGTTGACTGTGTCTTTTATTATAACTAGTATATGTATCGACTATGTTTGTGTTGACTGTGTCCTATCATATAACTTGTATATGTATCGACAGTGTTCGTGTTTTCTGTGTCGTTTACAATAACTAGTATATGTATCGACTCCGTTTTGTTGACTGTGTTCTTTATTATAAATATTATATACATCGACTCTGTTTTATTGACTGTGTCCTTAATAATGACAAGTATATATATCGAATGTGTTTTTATTGACTGTGTCCCTTATAACGACTAGTATAAAATTATATCGACTGTGTTTGTATTGACTGTGTCTTCTATTATAACTGGTATATGTATCGACTGTGTTTTTGTTGACGGTGTCCTTTATTATATCTGGTTGATATATCGACAGTTTTTTTGATGACTGTGTCTTTTATTTTAACTAGTATATGTATCGACAGAGTTTGGTTTGACTGTGTTCTATACTATAACTAGTATATGTCGTCACTGTGTTTGTGTTGACTGTATTCTCTATTATAACTGGTATATGTATCGACAGTGTTTGTGTTAACTGTGTCCTTTATTATAACTAGTATATGTATCGACAGAGTTTGTGTTGACTGTGTCTTTTATTATTACTTGAATATGTTTCAGCTGTATTTGTTTGGACTGTGTCCTTTTTTATAACTGGTATATGTATCGACAGAGTTTGTGTTGACTGTGTCCTTTGTTATAACTTGAATATGTTTCGGCTGTGTTTATGTGGACTGTGTATTTTATTATAACTAGTATATGTATCGACTGTGTTTGTGTTGACTGTGTCTTTTATTATAAGTGGTATATGTATCTACTGTGTTTGTGTTGATTGTGTCCTTTATTATCACTGGTATATGTTTCGACAGTGTTTTTGTTGACTGTTTCATTTATCATAACTAGAATATGTATCGACTGTGTTTGTGTTGATCGTGTCCTTTATTATAACTAGTATATGTATTCACTGTATTTGTGTTCATTGTGTCCTTTATTATCACCGGTATATGTATCGACAGTGTTTTTGTTGACTGTTTCTGTTATTATAACTAGTATATGTATCGACTGTGTTTGTGTTGATCGTGTCATTTATTATAACTAGTATATGTATCGACTGTGTTTCTGTTGATTGTGTCCTTTATTATAACTAGTATATGTATCGACAGTGTTTGTGTTGATTGTCTCCTTTATTATAACTAGTATATGTATCGACAGTGTTTGTGTTGACTGTGTCCTATACTATAACTAGTATATGTATCAACTGTTTTTGTGTTGACTGTGTCCTATACTATAACTAGCATATGTATCGACTGTGTTTGCGTTGATCGTGTCCTTTATAATAACTAGTATATGTATCGACTGTGTTTGTGTTGTCTGTGTTCTTTGTTATAACTAGTATATGTATCAACAGCGTTTCTGTTGACTGTGTCATTTATTATAACTAGTATTTGTATCGACAGTGTTTTTGTAGGCTGTGCCTTTTATTATAACTAGTATTTGTATCGACAGTGTTTGTTTTGACTCTGTCCTTTACTAATACTAGTATATGAAGCCACTGTGTTTGTGTTGACTTTGTCCTTTATTATAACTGGTATATGTATCCACTGTGTTTGTGTTGACTGTGTTCTCTTTTATAACTTGTATATGTAGCCACTGTGTTTGCGTTGACTGTGTTCTCTATTATAACTGGTATATATAGCCACTGTGTTTCTGTTGACTGTGTTCTCTATGTATATGTAGCCACTGTGTTTGCGTTGACTGTGTTCTCTATTATAACTGGTATATATAGCCACTGTGTTTCTGTTGACTGTGTTCTCTATTATAACTGGTATATATAGCCTCTGTGTTTGAGTTGACTGTGTTCACTATTACAACTGGTATATGTAGCCATTGTGTTTGTGTTGACTGTGTCCTTTATTATCAATAGCAAATATATCGACAGTGTTTGTGTTGACTGTGTCATTTATTGTAACTAGTATATGTATCGACAGTGTTTTTGTAGACCGTGTCTTTTATTATTACTAGTATTTGTATTGACCTAGTTGGAGTTGACTGTGTCCTTTATTAATACTAGTTTATGAAGCCACTGGGTTTGTGTTGACTTTGTCCTTTATTATAACTGGTATATGTAGCCACTGTGTTTGGGTTGACTGTGTTCTCTATTATAATTTGTATTTGTAGCCACTGTGTTTGTGTTGACTGTGTCCTTAACTGTTAAAAGTATATGCATCGACAGTGTTTGTGTTGACTGTGTCCATTATTATAACTGATATATGTAGCCAATGTGTTTCTGTTGACTGTGTTCTCAATTATAACTAGTATATGTATTCACTGTGTTTGTGTTGAATGTGTCCATTATTATAACTAATGTATGTATCGAGTAAGTTTGTGTTGACTGTGTCCTTTATTGTTAAAAGTATATGCATCGACAATGTTTGTGTTGACTATGTCCATTATTATAACTGATATATGTAGCCAGTGTGTTTCCGTTGACTGTGTTCTCTATTATAATTAGTATATGTATTCACTGTGTTTGTGTCGACTGTGTCCTTTATTATTACTAGTATATGTATTCACTGTTTTTGTGTTGTCTGTGTCCTTTATTATAACTAGTATATGTATTCACTGTGTTTGTGTTGACTGTTTCCTTTATTATAACTAGTATATGTATTCACTGTGTTTGTGATGACTGTGTCCTTTATTATAACTAGTATATGTATGCCGTGTGTTTGTGTTGACTGTGTCCTTTATTATAACTAGTATATGTATTCACTGTGTTTGTGTTGACTGTGTCCTTTATTATAACTAGTATATGTATTCACTGTGTTTGTGTTGTTTGTGTCCTTTATTATAACTATTATATGTATTTACTGTGTTTGTGTTGTTTGTGTCCTTTATTATAACCAGTAGATGTATGCAATGTGTTTGTGTTGACTGTGTCCTTTATTATAACTAGTATATGTATGCCCTGTGTTTGTGTTGTTTGTGTCCTTTATTATAACTATTATATGTATTTACTGTGTTTGTGTCGTTTGTGTCCTTTACTATAACCAGTAGATGTATTCACTGTGTTTGTGTTGTTTGTGTCCTTTATTATAACTAATAAATGTATTCACTGTGTTTGTGTTGACCGTGACCTTTTTTATAACTAGTTGATGTATATACTATGTTTGTGTTGACTGTCCTTTATTATAACTACTATATGTGTTCACTTTGTTTGTGTTGAATATGTCCTTTATCATAATTAGTATATGTATTCACTGTGTTTGTGCTGACTTTATCCTTTATTATAACTATTATATGTAATCACTGTGATATTGTTGAATATGTCATTTATTATAACTAGTATATCTATTCACTGTGTTTGTGTTGACTGTTTCCTTTATTATAACTATTATATGTATTCACTGTGTTTTTGTTGACTGTGTCCTTTATAATAACTAATATATGTATTCACTGTGTTTGTGTTGACTTTGCTCTTTATTATGACTAGTATATGTATTCACTGTTTTCGTGTAGAATATGTCCTTTATTATAAATAACAGATGTAACTTTTTTGTTTGTGCTTAATATGTCATTTATTATAACTAGTTTATGTATTTACTGTGTTTGTGTTGACTGTGTCCTTTATTATAACTAGTATATATATTCACTGTGTTGGTGTTGACTTTGTCCTTTATTATAACTAGTATATGTATGCACTGTGTTTGTGTTGAATATGTCCTTAATTATAAATAGCAGATGTTTTTACTGTGTTTGTGCTTAATATGTCATTTATTATAACTATTTTATGTATTTCCTGTGTTTGTGTTGACCGTGTCCTTTATTATAACTAGTATATGTATTCACTGTGTTTGTGTTGACTTTGTTCTTTATTATAACTATTACATGTATGCATTGTTTTTGTGTCCTTTATTATAATTATTATATGTATTGAATGAGTTTCTGTTTAATGTGTCCTTTATCATAACTTATTTTGTATCGAGTGTGTTTCTGTAGACTGTGTGCTTTGTTATAACTAGTATATGTATCGACTGTTTTTGTGTTGAATGTGTCCTTTGTTATAATTAGTATATGCATGTTTTTTGTTGAATGTGTCCTTTGTTATAACTAGTTTATGTATCGACTGTTTTTGTGTTGAATGTGTCTTTTGTTATAACAAGTATATTTATCGAGTTAGTTTGTATTGAATGTGTCTTTTGTTATAACTAGTATATGTATCGAGTATTTTTGTGTTGAATGTGTCCTTTGTTATAACTAGTGTATGTATCGATTGTTCTTGTGTTGAATGTTTCCTTTGTTATCACTATTATATATATATATATCGACTGTTTTTGTGTTGAATGTGTCTTTTGTTATAACAAGTATATGTATCGAGTTTGTTTGTATTGAATGTGTCCTTTGTTATAACTAGTATATGTATCGAGTATTTTTGTGTTGAATGTGTCCTTTGTTATAACTAGTATATGTATCGATTGTTCTTGTGTTGAATGTGTCTTTTGTTATAACAAGTATATGTATTGAGTTTGTTTGTATTGAATGTGTCCTTTGTTATAACTAGTATATGTATCGAGTATTTTTGTGTTGAATGTGTCCTTTGTTATAACTAGTATATGTATCGATTGTTCTTGTGTTTAATGTGTCCTTTGTTATAACTAGTATATGTATCGAGTGTTTTTAAGTTGAATGTGTCCTTTTTTTATGTAGTATATGTATCGATTGTTTTTGTGTTGATTGTGTCCTTTTTTATAATTAGTTTATGAGTGGTTTGTGTTGAATGTGCCCTTTGTTATAACTAGTATTTGTATCGAGTGTTTTTGTGTTGAATGTGTCCTTTGTTATAACTAGTTTATTTATCGAATGTATTTTGTTTTGAATGTGTCTTTTGTTATGATTAGAATATGAGTGTTTTTGTGTTGAATGTGTCCTTTGTTATAACTAGTATATGTATCGAGGGTTTTTGTGTTGAATGTGTCCTTTGTTATAACTAGTATATGTATCGACTGTTTTTGTATTGAATGTGTCCTTTGTTATAGGTAGTATATGTATCGAGGGTTTTTGTGTTGAATGTGTGCTTTGTTATAACTAGTATATGTATCGACTGTTTTTGTGTTGAATGTGTCCTTTGTTATAATTAGTATATGCATGTTTTGTGTTGAATGTGTCCTTTGTTATAACTATTATATATATCGACTGTTTTTGTGTTGAATGTGTCTTTTGTTATAACAAGTATATTTATCGAGTTTATTTGTATTGAATGTGTCTTTTGTTATAACTAGTATATGTATCGAGTATTATTGTGTTGAATGTGTCCTTTGTTATAACTAGTGTATGTATCGATTTTTCTTGTGTTGAATGATTCCTTTGTTATAACTATTATATATATATATATATCGACTGTTTTTGTGTTGAATGTGTCAGTTGTTATAACAAGTATATGTATCGAGTTTGTTTGTATTGAATGTGTCCTTTGTTATAACTAGTATATGTATCGAGTATTTTTTTGTTGAATGTGTCCTTTGTTATAACTAATATATGTATCGATTGTTCTTGTGTTGAATGTGTCTTTTGTTATAACAAGTATATGTATTGAGTTTGATTGTATTGAATGTGTCCTTTGTTATAACTAGTATATGTATCGAGTATTTTTGTGTTGAATGTGTCCTTTGTTATAACTAGTATATGTATCGATCGTTCTTGTGTTGAATGTGTCCTCTGTTATAACTAGTATATGTATCGAGTGTTTTTAAATTGAATGTGTCCTTTTTTGTATGTAGTATATGTATCGATTGTTTTTGTGTTGATTGTGTCCTTTTTTATAATTATTTTATGAGTGGTTTGTCTTGAATGTGCCCTTTGTTATATCTAGTATATGTATCGAGTGTTTTTGTGTTGAATGTGTCCTTTGTTATAACTAGTTTATGTATCGAATGTTTTTTGTTTTGAATGTTTCTTTTGTTATGATTAGAATATGAGTGTTTTTGTGTTGAATGTGTCCTTTGTTATAACTAGTATATGTATCGAGGGTTTTTGTGTTGAATGTGTCCTTTGTTATAACTAGTATATGTATCGACTGTTTTTGTGTTGAATGTGTGCTTTGTTATAACTAGTATATGTATCGACTGCTTTTGTGTTGAATGTGTCCTTTGTTATAATTAGTATACGCATGTTTTTTGTTGAATGTGTCCTTTGTTATAACTAGTTTATGTATCGAATGTTTTTGTGTTGAATGTGTCTTTTGTTATAACAAGTATATTTATCGAGGGTTTTTGTGTTGAATGTGTCCTTTGTTATAACTAGTATATGTATCGAGGGTTTTTGTGTTGAATGTGTCTTTTGTTATAACTAGTATATGTATCGAGTATTTTTGTGTTGAATGTGTCCTTTGTTATAACTAGTGTATGTATCGATTATTCTTGTGTTGAATGTTTCCTTTGTTATAACTATTATATATATATATCGACTGTTTTTGTGTTGAATGTGTCTTTTGTTATAACAAGTATATGTATTGAGTTTGTTTGTATTGAACGTGTCCTTTGTTATAACTAGTATATGTATCGAGTATTTTTGTGTTGAATGTGTCCTTTGTTATAACTAGTATATGTATCGATTGTTCTTGTGTTGAATGTGTCCTTTGTTATAACTAGTATATGTATCGAGTGTTTTTAAGTTGAATGTGTCCTTTTTTGTATGTAGTATATGTATCGATTGTTTTTGTGTTGATTGTGTCCTTTTTTATAATTAGTTTATGAGTGGTTTGTGTTGAATGTGCCCTTTGTTATAACTAGTATATGTATTGAGTATTTTTGTGTTGAATGTGTCCTTTTTTATAACTAGATTATGTATCGAATGTTTTTTGTTTTGAATGTGTCTTTTGTTATGATTAGAATATGAGTGTTTTTGAGTTGAATGTGTCCTTTGTTATAACTTGTATATGTATCGAGGGTTTTTGTGTTGAATGTGTCCTTTGTTATAACTAGTATATGTATCGAGGGTTTTTGTGTTGAATGTGTCCTTTGTTATAAATTGTATATGTATCGAGGGTTTTTGTGTTGAATATGTCCTTTGCTATAACTAGTATATGTATCGATTGTTCTTGTGTTGAATGTGTCCTTTGTTATAACTATTATATATATCGAGTGTGTTTGTGTTGAATGTGTCCTTTGTTATAACTATTATATATATCGAGTGTTTTTTAGTTGAATGTGTCCTTTTTAGTATGTAGTATATGTATCGATTGTTTTTGTTTTGAATGTGTCTTTTGTTATAATTAGTATATGAGTGTTTTTGTGTTGAATGTGTCATTTGTTATAACTAGTATATGTATCGATTGTTTTTGTGTTGAATGTGTCCTTTGTTTTAATTAGTATATGTATCGAGGGTTTTTGTGTTGAATTTGTCCATTGTTATAACTGGTATATGTATCGAGGGTTTTTGTGTTGAATGTGTCCTTTGTTATAATTAGTATATGTATCGAGGTTTTAGTGTTGAAGGTGTCCTTTGTTATAATTAGTTTATGTACCGAGTGGTTTTGTGTTGAATGTGTTCTTAGTTATAATTAGTATATGTATCGAATATTTTTGTGTTGAACTTGTCCTTTGTTCTAATTTGTATATTGATCGAGTGTTTTTATGTCTATGTTATAATTAATATATGTATCGAGTGTTTCTGTGTTGAATGTGTCCTTTGTTATAATTTGTATATGCATCGAGTGTTTTTGTTTTGAATGTGTCCTTTGTTATAATTACTATATGTATCGAGTGTTTTTGTGTTGAATGTGTCCTTTGTTATAATTAGTTGATGTATCGAGTGTGTTTGTGTTGAATGTGTCCTTATTTAAAATTAGTATATGTATCGGGTGTTTTTGTGTTGAATGTGTCCTTTGTTATAATAAGTATATGTATCGAATTTTTTTTTGTGTTGAATGTGTCTTTTGTTATAATTAGTATATGTATCGAGTGTATCGATTGTTTTTGTGTTGAATGTGTCCTTTGTTATAACTAGTATATCTATCGAGTGTTTTTGTGTTGAATGTGTCCTTTGTTATAATTAGTATATGAAGCGAGTGTTTTTGTGTTGACTGTGTTCTTTGTTATAACTAGTATATGTATCGAGTGTTTTTGTGTTGACTGTGTCCATTGTTATAACTAGTTTATGTATCGAGTGTTTTTGAGTGGACTGTGTCCTTTGTTATAATTAGTTTATATATCGATTCTGTTTTTGTTGAATGTGTCCTTTGTTATAATTAGTTGATGTATCTAGTGTTTTGTGTTGAATGTGTCCTTTGTTATAATTAGTTGATGTATCGAGTGTTTTTATGTTGAATGTGTCCTTTGTTATGATTAGTATATGTATCGAGTTTTTTTTGTGTTGACTGTGTCCTTTGTTATAAGTAGTATATCTATCGAGTGTTTTTGTGTTGAATGTGTCCTTTGTTATAACTAGTATATGTATCGAGTTTGTTTGTATTGAATGTGTTCTTTGTTATAACTAATATATGTATCGAGTATTTTTGTGTTGAATGTGTCCTTTGTTATAACTAGTATATGTATCAATTGTTCTTGATTTGAATGTGTCCTTTGTTATAACAAATATATGTATTGAGTTTGTTTGTATTGAATGTGTCCTTTGTTATAACTAGTATATGTATCGAGTGTTTTTGTGTTGAATGTGTCCTTTGTTTTAATTAGTATATGTATCGAGGGTTTTTGTGTTGAATGTGTCCATTGTTATAACTAGTATATGTATCGAGGGTTTTTGTGTTGAATGTGTCCTTTGTTATAATTAGTATATGTATCGAGGGTTTTAGTGTTGAAGGTGTCCTTTGTTATAATTAGTTTATGTACCGAGTGGTTTTGTGTTAAATGTGTTCTTAGTTATAATTAGTATATGTATCGAATTTTTTTGTGTTGAACTTGTCCTTTGTTCTAATTTGTATATTGATCGAGTGTTTTTATGTTCTTTGTTATAATTAGTATATGTATCGAGTGTTTCTGTGTTGAATGTGTCCTTTGTTATAATTGGTATATGCATCGAGTGTTTTTGTTTTGAATGTGTCCTTTGTTATAATTACTATATGTATCGAGTGTTTTTGTGTTGAATGTGTCCTTTGTTATAATTAGTATATGTATCGAGTGTTTTTGTGTTGACTGTGTTCTTTGTTATAACTAGTATATGTATCGAGTGTTTTTGTGTTGACTGTGTCCTTTGTTATGATTAGTTGATGTATCGAATGTCGTTGTGTTGACTGTGTCCTTTGTTATAATTAGTATATGTATCGAGTGTTTTTGTGTTGAATGTATCCTTTTTTTATAATTAGTATATGTATCGATTTTGTTTTTGTGTTGACTGTGTCTTGTGTTATAATAAGTTTATGTATCGAGTGTTTTTGTGTTGAATGTATCCTTTTTTTATAATTAGTATATGTATCGAGTTTGTTTTTGTGTTGACTGTGTCTTTTGTTATAATAAGTTTATGTATCGAGTGTTTGACTGTGTCCTTTGTTATAATTACTTTATGTATCGAGTGTTTGACTGTGTCCTTTGTTATAATTAGTATATGATTGTATCGAGTGTTTTTGTGTTGAATTTGTCCTTTTTTATAATTAGTTTATATTATATCGTCTCTGTTTGTGTTGATTGTTTGCTTTGAATGGTGTGACTCCTTTTTCCTATTATTTGATCTACAAATATATGTTTCATTATCAGACATGGGAAAACGAATATTTATAGCATCTATTACTACAATCAAAATTATTGTTTATGACAGTATAATTATAACTGTTCATTTCAAAGTAATAACTCATGTTGGTTATGATAGTTATTGGTTAATTAAACAAGACAATACTGATAATAAACTTTGATTATACTGATATTTATTCAATAAAAGTACATTAATATCAAATATTGTTAGCACTTGTTTTATATAACTGTAAGTGTCACATTCGTTTACTTAAAATGACATAAAATGAAATAACAATGACGTTATCATTCGTTCATTCATGAATTGATTAATTCATTCAGTGTTTTTCTTCTTTTATATATTCGTTTATTCGCTCATTCATTTATTAATTAATACGTCCGTTTGTATATATCATTCATATATATTTTTTCTATATATCTTGTTCATTCATTTATTCATTCGTACGCTCATTCATTCAGTCATTCATTTCATAACTTATTCATTCATTCTTTTATAATTTACATAATTATACTAAAACAGCATTTATAACAATGCGTTTGTGGTCGTCTTAACGCGTCCAATCTGTCGTTGGAATATTCCCCCTTGTCCGTTTAAAGAATATGTGTGAATTGTCTTCACCTGAAATATAAATAATACACCGTTATTATACTACATATGAATGAAAAAAGTCTTTTGTCTGTTTTGGTTGCGTTCTGTACTGCCGTGGGGACCTTGTATCTGAATGTATTGACATATGGGTATTAAAGTGACAGGCACAACACATACTAGATTAAAAACTTTAAAGACATACTGTATAAATATATGAATAATCAAACAAAGTGTGTGAGTCACTATGGTATTACAGTTATATGTAGAAAGTGCATTAACTTCAAAACAGGAAGGAAACAGCTCCCAAACAAACCAGAATTATTTATACTTTGACGAAAGGATGGCATTGAGTACTAACAGATAACAAAATATATGAAAAATATATTGTTTTAAATAAATCCACCGTTGAAGTTCGTTTTGGACATTTTGTCACATTCCATTGTGTGATATTATTTTCTTTTGTAGGTTCTAAAATTATTCTGAGTGGAAAACAAAACACTATGTGTAACAGCAAGCGAACCTGCATCACTAACCTCTAACGGATATAAAACAAATATTATGGAAAAAATAATGATTAAAAACAATTGAGGGTAATGACGTGATGTCATCCCACCCCCAACTGCACGGATTAGCTCAGATAATGTACGACCTGTTTACGTACAAACTACTGCATATTTCAATGTAACCCTTTGTTAGCCACAAAATAATACATGATTTCAAAAATACATCGACAGAATAATTTAAATTAAATTTTCTTTTGATATAATTGAACAGTTTTTGTTCTGTATCTAGTTTGAATAAGCATTTCAACATACTGATTACACCTCAAACACTTTCAACAAGTATTCGGTTTGATGTTAATAGAGGGGGTATAGTTTTCACATTTCTAAGAATATTATAAACTACATATGTGGTCAAAAATGTGTTTTTGTTTATTTTTGACGTTTTTTTTTATAACATATGTGGCCATTGTCATTTTTTCTTACATTGTAGGTTTTATATTTGTTGTAAGTTTTTACATATGTAGTAAAACTATTTCACATTTGCGACCATTTTCACGTTTGGTGTGTCCTACACACCAATAATAAACACTCTGAAAGTCAGTTTGTTTCTAGATGTCCTCCTGGGAACGAATAATTAACATGCTTGTTTTCTTTTTCGTTTTCATTAAAATATCTTAAATGTTTTAATACACGTCAATTTGAAATCGATTTGGTCATGCCCACGGTTGAAGCAATATTTGCATTTATGATGTTATAATCATTGAGATATCAATTTCCGAATATTACTATTAACTGAAATTTCATATTCATGAAAGTATTTTATTTTCTTAAGCAACAGTGCGCAATTAGAGTTTACCAATTTTACTGTGAGAAAACGTCAATTTTATAACCATACCAGCAAACTTTTGCGTTTTGAAGAAAATAAGAACACATTTATCATTGTCAAAAATAAAAACACGAAATAATTGGCTTTCACATCTTTAATATAATTATCTATTTTAAATTATGTGATTATCAAAACAGCTTTCATTTATTTTGACAGGACAACAAAACTCCTATACCGTCCGTCAGTGGGTCATATGTCAAAAAGTATGTGATAATACTGTTGAGCCGACGAATACCATAGAATATATAAATAAGACGACCCAACAGCGGGTGTCTAATCAGATCTTTTTAGCCTGATCAGAGAATATGTTTTGACGGGACAAGATAAAGCTGAGAGAGAGTCAATGGTAAGATAATCAGTTCATCCGCAAGTCTACAAAGGACTAACAAACTGATACATGCGATTGAAGAGATAGCGGTAACTTATCGCGAGGATATCTTGACTAAAGTCACTGGCAGGGCCATGGTTTAACCATAATCTAAGACACATTTGTACAAAAGGGTAAAGATGGTAGTGAGACTTAAAAGAAATCATTGACAGATACTAAGGATTGGTTAACATTTGATATTTTGAAAATATGCTAGCGTTTGAAACAGTAATTATCATTGCAATACTGAAGCAAACAATCATGGCAGTCACTGATTATTATTGTATACTAAAACGATAAAGAAGTGTTAACTGCAGAGCTCAAACTATTGTAAGCGATATTTACAGTAAAAGAATACCTATATAAAGGAATTTCATAAATGAGTGTGTCAATATGATCATTATTGTTGGATATCATTTTCTTTTATGTTGTCCTCGATATAAAATAATTAGAAATACATATATCCAACATGGTGCTATACCAAATATTAATAGTTTTAAAAACATTATATCATCAAGGAATAAAAAATATATTTGTAATCTGCAAAAGTTATAACCGAAGCTCAAAAGCTAAGGCAAGAAACTTTAAACAATTTACTTGATTCTTGAAACGATTTTAAATGATATCGTATTGTTTAAATAACATGCCAGCTTCACTTTGATTATGTGATATGTGTGTATTTGTTAGCAATTATTTTTTCGTAGTATTTTATGTATATGCCATATTTAAATTAACTTGAATTTGTAAATAACCATAGGTAATGACCTGCTGATATGCCAATAAAATTGTAAACTTGTATTTATTATTGGCAAGCTCGTTTATAGAAATACCTTAACATACTATAATCTTTTATGTCATAGCATGTATTTTGTGCCTTGAAAATGCATTGTTTAATTTAATACTATGATAACATGTAAATTAATATTGGGAATCATATGTATACACATATATTCACACATGTATTTGGTGACAGACTTCCGAAGAAAAAAAGTGTTACATGTAATTGGGTAAGAAAACTTTAAAAATAACTGGTTGAAGAGGTTGTTAGATTTTGAAAGGCTTTTGAAAGTATGTTTTCACTTACGTGGGCAATTTCGTCACATATGATAGATATATAAAGACAATCTAAAGTAACTGAAGTGGTTTCAATGCTTTAAAATCTTGTGAAAATAGGTATACATATTATATGAGCAATTATGTCACATACAAATGTTTTTTGGGCATAAAACTGATGAAAATTGCATTGATTTGTCATATAAATGTATTGTATATAAGTTTTATATGATGAAAAACTAAATCAGTTTAAATCAATATAATTTCTTCTTCACTCCTGTCTCTTCTTTTTCTTCATAAGATAATTCAGATCAAATATCTATCATAAAAATATTTGATACTTATTTCCGACTGAGTCATAGTATTTCTTGTCGTATACTTTAAGTATATACAGTAACTGCTTATTCACAATGTGACAAACAATAAATGAAACATTATTATTTGTGATATGCATATCACATAATTATTGTATATTGTGTTATTATTTATTTTCTAGATTTAAACTAAACACAGCACTTTATAAACTAATCAACTAAAATTGATGCAGAAGTAAGTCTTGACATTTTTTTTAGAATCAGTGTTATGTTCAATTGCTTCTGTTGGTCAGGAAAAGTATATAAACAGCATATTTATATTACCGCGAGCATATAATTATATAATAATATAATGCGCGTTGTAATCGTAAGTGTCACAGTAGCGAAAATGATATGAAAAATCTCGACAAAGGGACACAACTACGGTTTGCATACACCAACACTAATGACTCGTAGTTAATTAATAACTCAGCTTTGCAATCAAGCATGAGTGGAGAATCAATAAACGCATACGCAAGTACGTGCATAGAAATTTAGAAAATTTGTCGAATTCATGGTGCAGCCACTACACACGGTTCTAACAAAGTTATTCTTGTAATTGGAAGGCTGTAATAAAACATGTGCACAAATTGTGCACCGTGGCTCAATAGAAAAAAGAATATACATTTCAAGTGGTTTAACTTTTCCTTCACAAACTGTGTTTATTTTTAGATACTGTTTATTGCATCGATTTTTCGGATTGTTTCGCTTTTTAATACTGTGATAATAGTGATGAATGGCCCGTGGGACCTAAACGTATGTTTGTTATATTTATTTAAATATACATTAATATAAAATGTTACTTACTTATTTACTTACTTACTTACTTACTTACTTACTTACTTACTTACTAACTTACTTACTTACTTACTTACTTACTTACTTACTTACTTACTTACTTACTTACTTACTTACTTACTTACTTACTTACTTACTTACTTACTTACTTACTTACTTACTTACTTACTTACTTACTTACTTACT
Organism: Panopea generosa; assembly: GCA_029582155.1. Taxonomy (NCBI): domain Eukaryota; kingdom Metazoa; phylum Mollusca; class Bivalvia; order Adapedonta; family Hiatellidae; genus Panopea; species Panopea generosa. Next base: position 22,393,677 of record CM055894.1, on the reverse strand, counting down.
TACTTACTTACTTACTTACTTACTTACTTACTTACTTGTGGTTATATATAGATATATGGTTATATACAGGTATTTGGTTATATACACGTATATGGTTTTATACAGGTATGTGGTTATATACAGGTATGTGGTTATATACAGGTATATGGTTATATACAGGTGTATGGTTATATACATATATATACACAGGTATGTGGTTATATACATATATATGGTTATATACAGGCATATGGTTATATACAGGTATATATGGTTATATATAGGTATATATGGTTATATATAGGTATATGGTTATATACAGGTGTATGGTTATATATAGGTATATACAGGTATGTGGTTATATGCAGGCATATGGTTATATACAGGTATATTGTTATATACAGGTATATACAGGTATATACAGGTATGTGGTTGTATACAGGTATATGGTTATTTACAGGTATATGGTTATGTACAGGTATGTGGTTATATACAGGTATATGGTTATATACAGGCAAATGGTTATATACAAGTATTTGGTTATACTTTCTCATGAAATTTATAAAAACCACGGCCATTCCAACTTAAAAAATAAAGGTGAATTATCTAGCTGAAAACATTTAATCATATCTGGCTCGTGTTTCACCAACATATACCTAAATCTAAGAAAAGCAATCATGAGACTTGTCCCAGTAAAAACGCACATTGTTTCATTGATAATTATCATATATTAGATAAATAACCAGTCAAAGCTTATTACGTTTTATTTAAGGAAAATAAGGATGAAACAGAAGCCTGATAAATGAATCACTTGGACGCAGAGAGCACCACCAAGGGAACAAACAGCATTTGGTTTTATTGCGTCTATTTATGAAAGGTTAAGCAATGAGCCACATTCCACACACCTCTATCCCCCAACCCCATCCCGACACACTAGCTTAAGATAAAAAAATAAAACACTGGGTAAATTCCAAGATTGATAGGAACCAGGTTTGATGACAAAACAGAGTTGGCTCAATGAGACAGAGGTGGGGCTCTTTATCATAATTAATTCTACAATTTGACTATTCTTTTAGTTATTTAATTTGTAAATACATATTATGTAGTATACATAAGCCGCAGCGGTGGTTTGATGGTAGAGCATCTTCCTCGCATGTCGAAGGTCTAAGTTTGATTCCCTGCCGGGACATTCGAAAGATTTTCAAAAAAGTACTAGAAACTTCCACGATTGTCGCTCAGCATTTAAGGATAGTTCTAGGTCTGGTCAGTCCGGTGTCAGCATAATGTGACTGGGTGGGTAATCATACCATACTTATTATGTCTGCGACATTATACCCAAGTGCGGCAATGCTCCGAATACTGTCGAAAATAGACATCGTTGTGATATGAATAAACATTGTTGAAAGCCAAGCTAACCACCATACAACAACAACAACAACAACAACAGTATCCACCTAAGAACATATATATTTCTCCTTAGATCATTGTGTGTTGTGTGTGAAATGCAGTACATAATATCAGGTAATCGTTCCCTATCTCACAGTTTACTATTTTCACTTGTTTGTAATTTGCGCCAGGCCGTAAATCCAGGCATCTTTTCATCATCTGTAATATTTTAGGATAACTTTGATACTAATCTTATAACGCAGACTAAAAACCATAGTAAATCAGTTTTATTGTTATTTTATTGGAGGTTTACATCCCGTTTACATCTAAAGTCAGCAGGGTCCCGTAGTTTTTTCTTTGAATTTAGAGCACTTGCCTAATAAGCCGAGACATATACGAGCTCTTATGCCGAAAAAATGCATGCCCCTAAATCATAGGGGAACCATTTTGTTCAACTGGCGCTATATGTCTTGGGAAATGTTGAAAACTAAATTATTTTCCTCGTTGTACTTGAAACTTTCGGCAGGTACAATGTTCCGGTACATCTGCTTTTGAGAGTTCGTAGATATTTTGAATTATTTCTGTCTTACCATGTACATTCTAAAATTTTAAATCCTTTTTTTTTTTGCTGTACACTAATATTTTCCGCATGGAACAAAACATTTCTAAACGTAAAATGTACATATGCTCGAGTATATAATCGTTTGAAACTTTGAATAATGTTTAACATCCAATTTTATATATTCATCATCCGTATCAATCATATTATATTTTACTACAGAAATACTTCCTTTTTCATATATCACTCATTTCTCTTTCTATTAGTAACGACAGTGTTCTTTTTATTGTAGACAATTCTTAACTGAACATGTGCAAGCGTGCGTGTCTGAATATAAATGTGTCTTTAGAGTTTGGTGAAGGTTTCCGAAACATATTCTTATGTAAACGTACAGTATTCCAGTACTAGTTTCCAGTTTATTTATTTATGTTCTAATACTTATTTGTGCAACAAAAGACGTAGTCTATTCTATTGTACTATGGCGAGTCTACATATTTGTATTAGAATCCTCTTGAACATGTGTTGAGTGGTACAATTGGCCAATAAATCAAATCTCCAAGGAATTCAACATGTTACGGACTAACATGTGATACGTGGTGCAGTTTTCTAACAAATTTAATCTCAAAGGAAGACAAAATGTAAAACGTAATGAATTAACATTGTGATTTTGCCAACAAACCAAATATTCAAGGAAGTCAACATGTAAATACTTCACGGACTAACAAGTGAAGTGTTGTGCAATTTGCCAACAAACCAAATATCCAAGGGAGTCCAGATGTAATACTTTATGCACTTATGGTCATTTATAAAGAAACAGATATCTTGGAAATGAGAAAATCTAACTGATAGTGTAACTTCAAGTGTATTTTTAGACAGTTTTTGTTTTTGTTTTAACTCAAACACACTTTATATTCGTCTTAAAGTAAATGACTGGTTAAATAATACATTGATTAATCTTACTGGTTTCTTTATTTTGAAGTACTAACCAATTCAATAATAAAATAACAAACAAAAGAGAAGAGGGTGAACAGTTAGACAATGACTGAATATGATCACTGAATATATATCGATTAGAATTTAAACACATGACTCATATAAAACATATATCAAAAGTGAAAACGTACGAAATATATAAATACAGAATAATATGAAGAAAACGAAAATTGATAAGAAACAGAAAAATGAAACGCGGGGAGAAATATTTTGTGAATAAAAAGGACATCTAATAAACATAAAATTAAAAACAAAGATGAAGAAGACGAAACAGCAAGAAAGTCATTGTTACAGAAATAAAATGGAAACCGTGAAAGTTTAAAATAAACATAACACGACAGATTAGACAAAGAAGAAAAATACAAGTGTTTACACCAGTACTATCATGGTTAATGGCCTTCAATATAAAAAAGCTATCTGAATACCAGCGACACTTAACTCGTCGTTATTTTGTTTTTATTGTTTGCAGTCATGTGTTACTCTGTTATTTTCATATATTACTCCTATTTCATTTTATTACCAGTTTGTATTGTTGTGCCACACAAACATATATTTTCTCTCAAGTGTATAAACGTTCTCTTCCATCCCCTAGCTCACTAACACTCAGAACTTAACAAACACACTGTTCACCGTCATTATATTTCTACTTTATCTGTAAATATAAATTTAATGTTTTAGGCTTCATCTTGTTTCATCATGTATCCGATGTGATATTACTGGAGTAAAAATTAAGAATATTGCCAAAATAATACAGAAAATAAATGACATAAGAACATATATGATATGTGTTTTATATGTTTCACTATAAAAACACTTACAATATTTATTGTTAAAACATATAAACATAATCTGAATAGACTTGTATATAAATTATATATCTTAACATGCTAGTATAATATCCACGATAATCCTTCTTACTGTGTTAAGTACAATGCGTGGATATTTACGTGTGTGTATATGTATAATGAGAAATAATATATTTAAAGACAAAAAAGAACATATATGATTAGTTGAAGATAGACACATCATTCAAGGATATGCACCAAAAGAGAATGAATTTAACAAAAAAATATCGACTAATCTTTATATTAATCTATTAATTGTTTAATCCTTTATGGTTGCTATATCCTTTGAACAATGCGTTTATTTACTGATAGTAATATATTTTATTATATTTACAAAAAAAAATGTGCTGTTTTGAACATGACTGAATAATATAAAAAATATAATGTCGTGCGAGGGTGTTATATCCCTAACATTACTTTCAGTTTGTCTATCAGTTTTAAGAGAGCTGTGTTGTGCATAAATTCGTTCCCTGAAGCCATTTTAATTACGAACATTTTAACACATTTCTGTAGTTTTATCGATAATAAATCTATGAGAAATACCGAAGCACGTTATAACTTGATAAGTTTATGGACATTTTATGGCGTAGTAATTTCGCTATGATTTTTCCTAATATTTATTTTCCTATTTTACTACTAAGGCCTAATAAACTGTCAATTTTCAAGTTGTTATACGTGTATTTATTGGCGGAGATATTGTTGAAAGTATCACATTGAAGATAAATATGAATTAACCGTAGCTCACGCTTGTTTATTTATGGTTCTATCCATAAAGTTACCAACGTGTTAGGTTGTTTGTTTATTTCAGAGAGAAAAAGAAACGTTCATTTCACGTTTTGATTGGATGAATATGTAGGCAATATATTGACAATGTTATTGTCAAAGATGACAGTTTAGTATTTATGCTCCTAGACAGTAAATAAAAGTCTCTGGCACAACTTCCACAAAGGTGTCATTAGGGGGGCCGCCATTTTATTTTATCATGTGACTGAAAGTAGTTCCGAAATGGCGCCTTATTATGTCAGATTTTTTTTTTGCGTAGCATAAAGGCAGAGGTGATTAGATTGATAAATATAGATGCCATCGTAGCGGAAGGCGCACTGACGTAACATCAATTACCGTAATTGCTCTAATTGTTTACCAATTACCGTAATTGCTCTAATTGTTTACCAACTGTTTCAATGCGAATTAATGAAAATGAAAATTTGACTATCCCCATGTATTTAAACCTTTATCTAAAAACTAAATATGTAACAATCAGGTACTTCTCTAAATAGTATTCAACACATTTAATTCTGAATTATATCGTTTGTGTGTGTATCAAGTTAATTTACGTGTGTTTAATGACGGAGAGATTGTTGAAAGTATCACATTGAAGATAAAAATGAATTTCAGTAGTTCGCGCTTGTTTTTTTATGGTTATAACCAATAAGATAAAAACATGTTTGTTTTTTAGGAGAAACGCTTACTTCACGTGTTAACTCGGTGACTACGTAAGCTATATATTGATTTTGTTATTATCATGTATGACAGTGTAATATTTATGTAATTACTATTTCACATGTATATCTCATTCATATCTCATAGTTTTACACATGTTTGTATTCATATTATAAGAGTAGTAAGTCAATACAGTGACCTCTATTATTGTAAAAATGGGCACTGGTCAATATCAACACGTTTGCTTTTAATACTACGTGAAACATCCATATCTTTAAAAGTTCATGTCAGTCGCAGATAAGGGGTTTGTAAAGGTCCATGCTTTTGATGAATGGATAATGAGACAATATTGGATATGTGTTCACAAAAGATCACCGCCCGTCAGACGTACAAAACCAGTGTAGGTGTCATCGTAGTGGAAGGGGCATTTAGCAAGAACACTAAGGTAACATATATTACCGTAATTACTCTAATAGTTTACTGGCAGCAAACAATTAGAATGACAGAGACCGGCATATCATCACAAGGAGATAAACCCAAATGTTTTAATGTGAATACATGAAAATGAAAACATGACCCTCTCTATGCATCTAAAAAAAAATGCTAATCTTAACAGTCATGGTCTCTTTATATTAAATGACACATTTTAATCTGAATTATATAGTTTCTGTGTGATTGAAGTAAATAATAGTGGCCAATAATCCAGTTTTAGGGAAATAAACATATTTACTTACAAGTAATTCCAGTTTTCAACCAACTATAACTTTATATTTCTACTGAACATTTCGATAATTTTATGACAAAGATGTTATAATAATTCATGTGAACACAAAATTATATGCGAGTTGATCATCCTCCCACTGTAATTGATCTAAACAGGACACGTTATATCAATAGAAATATACATAAAAGCTGCAAAAAATACTTCGAAAAACAGGTAAAATAAATTGAAATGAAATGAACGTTACCCATGTCTATGAATATGTTAACACACAAGCCATGTACATCCAACTAGAGAAGTAACAGTCTACGGACATAACGATCATAACATTACAAACATAATCAGTGTACAATATCGTCATATTACGTACGGTACATACCAGAGAGAATAGGATTATAAAATGGGTCAACGCATGGGAAGTTCAAAAGACCATTGGAATACAGATTTATATCTATGCGTTAACTCTTTAGCATATATCTCGAACTATAAAATATAAATAAAAACTCATAAATGATAATCAAAGTAATGGCATATTGGTTTGCACTTTAATTATAATCAAATTTTATCTAAAGTGTTTGTAAATTCAAATATTTTTATATTATCATGAGACAACTGTTCGATATTCTCAAATATATTCTCAAATAATCGACATTTGACAAAATATCAAAACCATCATTAATATTAATGCTGCAAGTCGAGGGGTGAATGCGAACAAGGTCTAAGTACATATAAATAAAGTAGCATTTAGACCCTTTTCGCTTTCACCCCTCGGAGTGAACTCGGAAATTCCGTATTCTTCTTCCAATTTGGTAAGTGGGTCCACCTCTGTACATTGTTGTACAATAGCGTTTCCCTTGAGAGGAAGCAATCGTAATTTCCATTGAAAACTAGACTAACAGCAGAATGCAAAATTATCAATGCAGTAAGTATTTGTCAACCGGCAATAATTAACCTTAAGTGTATTTCCGACACGTGACTGAACCATGTTGATGTTGCCTACTACATAACGTATACATTAATCTATATCAGCACTAGTACCTACTGCTGGGCGATATCAACAAAAACATGGGATTGAAAATACCACTGACTGTACAAGGTTTAATATAGACTAGCGTGGACTAGTGTCCCCTCTTACTAACCTGCATGAACAACAGTAAAACAAAAAGTGGTTAAGACGCATGTGTACTAGTGTAACCTCATACCAGTCTGCATGAACAACAAGCAAAAAAAAGGTAAAACCATAGTATATCAAGGTACTTATCAATATAAAATGAAAAAGAGTTCATTGGGCCATAGCATATTAAAGTATTTAACAATATAAAATAAAAAAATACAAGAGCATGTGTGGTGGCTCAAAGAGTGCATTGATCAAATAGTATATTGAGGTATTTAACAATATGAAATGAAAAACAAGAATATGTGTGGTGGCTCAAAGAGTGCATTGATCAATAGTAAATTGAGGTACTTAACAATATGAAATGAAAAACAAGAACAGAAGTGATGACGCAAAGAGTTCATTAGGACATAATATATTGGGGTACTTAATAATATAAAATTATAACGATCAACAGGAACATGTTAGGTGGCACAAGGAGTGTATTAGACCATAGTATATTAAGGTACTTAAACTATATGTGGCGAAAAGTAAGAACAGGAGAGGAGGCGTAAAGCGTGTATTGGACCATAATACAAGGTTCGTAAACATGAATAGGTCAGGTGGCGTACATAACGTGTTGGACCATAGAATATTAAGGTACTTAACGATATACGACGAAAAACTAAAAAAGTCATGGTGGCGAATATCGTGCAAGATTCGTAACCATATGATTAACACATGAAAAAGTTAGGTGAAGCAAATAGATTGTATTAACATACTACAAACTACATAACATAAAAACCGAAACAGGAAATTGTTAGATTTTATGAGAGTAAGCTAGAAATAATATCACAATGATTAAAGCAAGAAAAAAGTTAGATGATTAAAAAATATCTTTGAACGATAGTGAAATTCGATAAGGACCATAACAAAAACATCATATGTCGTGCGTTGACAGAAATGGCTCTTTTTCAAATTATATGAAATATGCAAGATAGAAGTGTGAAAAATAAACAGGTTAACGCTGCAATTCCTGATGCCCATAAATAAAACCTATATCCCTGAAATTGTTTAGTATACAACATAAAGCTGGCATACTACTTCTGTAACAATTGTAACTTACTGACGATTACATTAATTTTCTGTAAAGTTGGTATCGCCGGGCAGTGCTTAAATTTGTAATAAAGACACAAAACACAAGTTATGTATATAACGCTGCCTTGTTTTGGAACTCCGCTATTTTTTGGCAATGTATAGGATAAACGTTACAAACAAAGAAACATTTACAGCACTTTCGTTATTGAAACGATACGTTAGGCGCCCTCATTTCGGGGATATAGAAGTACATGCTTATTAATAGATGACGATTATGTTTAGTTGTTTTTGTTAGGTTAAGCTTTTAAACCTAAATAACTATTCATATATATTTTGAAAATAAACATATGTGTAGTTTGTGTATTTGTTTTCAGTTACGAATGAATAGACATTAAATAAATTACATACAAAAAATGAATGAATGAACGAATAAATGAAAGAATGGATGAAAAAGCGGGCGAGCGATTAAACGAACGAATGAATAAATGGGCGAACAAATGAACGAAGACAAAAGTGATCGAATTAATTCTATGAATGCATTAGCATATAAATATAATGAATTATCAGCTTATTTCCCCACATTGGTGCAATAAGGTACCAAGTGTATATGAAATAAAATGGCACTTGGTACCATTTTGCACCAATGGGACGAATTTTGTCCTACATTGATATGTATATGCAAGGACTTGTATCGAAGGATAGGAAACTTGCATGCAAACAGCACACGAAGGATTCATAATTTGCAAATTAATAATTCATAATTCACAGGCAACTAATTTATTGTATATAAAATGTAAGTTGTATGTAATCTTAGATGTTTAAACAAGTTTCCATCACGCAAAATGATCTTGAATTAAAGATATTGAGGTTTTAAGGGGAAACAATCGTAATGTGTCGTTATTTTAGTTGCAGTATACACATTTTGTAATCACAAGTACTTCAACAATTTTAAACACAAATTTCTGGGACTAGTATTGTTTTGATGACAATTCCTTTCTGTAGTGTAAGAATTTTGATTTGTGTTCCTGAGAAGAATGGAAGTGAAGATAATTAAAAACGAGTTATTGCGAGATTTTGCGTGAACACGCGAGCGATCACAAAATCTCAATCATTTGCCTTTCCTTCTCTATATATAATTCCTTGGTATATGTTAGAGAATCATTATTTGCAATTCAACAAGAGTTTTTAAACATTGAGAATCGTATCGTCATTTGTCAGGCACCTGTATAGCACGAAGATATATTCTCTATTTTCGCTGTGAAAAGTCTTCTATTACACAGTACATATCAACACTCAGTGGGCTCCTTCCTAATGGCTGTAACTCGGGGGTAAATGTATTTTTTTTCTGCTACTTTATCCTTAACAAAACAGTTTCATTTAGAAAACACATTTATTAACAAAGTGTAAAACTACACAAAAACTGTGAACCATAATGGACAATTCGTACTATACAAAAATACATTAACCTACACCGCTACTGTAATCTAAATTGACTGTTCGCCGCACCAGGGTGATACCAATAACGAAAAAAGAGCATGATGGGAAATATGGCGTTTTGATGAAAATATGTACAGGATATACTCGTATACCGCTTGTATTACACGGATACTATTTAACTGCCCTAAACATGAGTAGTAGTACGGTCCACAATAAAAAGTAAATCTAATGTTTGAATAAAATAATGAAATAAATAGTCACGTGTAAAATGAGAATAAAATAATCATGAAATATTATAACAAACTCGCTATTTTCTACGTCTATCAATTTACCCTAAAATGCATCGAAGACTTGTTACGTTAAAACGCTAAAATGTATCGAAGACTTGTTACTTTAAAACGCTAAAATGCATCGAAGACTTGTTACGTTAAAACGCTAAAATGTATCGAAGACTAGTTACTTTAAAACGCTAAAATGTATCGAAGACTAGTTACGTTTAATCGCTAAAATGTATCGAAGACTAGTTACGTTAAAACACTAAAATGTAACGAAGGTCATTTTAAGCTAAAATGTTTATTTGTAATAACCGTTTTATGCATTAATATATCATAATTTGCGTTTTATAGTATACAAACGGATAATATTCTTTCGTCTGGACCGTATATATACAAAAAAGTTTATAATATTAAATGCAATTCAATTTATAATTCGTGATTTATTCCAGAAATTTCAGTTTTAAATGTTTAAAATAATTAAATGAAAAAATCTTAAACAGGGAAACATATAACCAAATACATGTAAGTAGCTTTAAAATAAAACATTAATATACTGTTGAATTAAAAATTATGCCCGCGGAAATGATAGTATCACTTTTCAGTGGTTGTCATATATGTTCTTTAAATTACACCATTTTACTGATACGAATAACTCATACCTAAATACGTCTGGTTAAACTGCAAATAAAACACAATGTAACACAATATAATATAGAATTCATTTCTTAGCATTAAAGCAAGTATATCATTTTTTTTCAAAGGATAAAAATTGGTTAATTAACTTTCTATTCAATACATATAGTTTTACTTGGCTTGTATTGTCATAAGGATTTCCATCTAAACATGCCAAAATATTATATCGGAAAGGGACTCCCAGATTAGATAAATTATATAAATTTCTCGCGTGATTTTATTTTGATTTTGATTTCATATATATTATATTGATTTATAGTGTTGAGACTGTTTCATCTTAGAAATAATGCAAATAACGATGACAAGCTCGTCAAGTTATATTTGCGTGATATTTATTTTTAGAACAGTGAGCTTTAATTTCATCTGTGCGATTAAAAGAAATAGTTTTTTTTCACGTCTCGGCGTATTTTAATTAACAACAACATTCGTATCTTATTAAAAAATAATACTGAGATACTTTGCAATCATTTTAAAACTAAATTTATTCCTATAAATTTGTATTGCGATTTTTTATTCAGACACACTGCCTGTAAAATTTCATTGCAAATTTTTCAATGATGCATTGCTTTTACTCTATAATACACTACATTATTTGTCTGTTAAGTATAACGTACTCAACTTATTATTACGATATGGTGGTGTGTTACCCACGTGTAAAGTAATCCCCACGCTTGCCTGAAAATTATAAATTTAGAAAATAGCATTTTCACTCATACCCACAATGATTCACTGTTTGAAATATTTTGGTCAATTTCTTTTAATCAACTTTCTCATTAACCACACTGTCAACAGTCGCAATCTTATTTTCAAAATATTTACTATTTTTTAATTTATATTTGTTAATATTTTAAATTCATTATTCGCCAGGTTTAGAAAGGGAACAAAAAAGGCTTTAAGACGTAAAATGCAAATAAATACAAGCTGTTTGTTACTAAAATTGATATTTCTTAAGTAAATAAGATAAATTGTATCAACGTAAAGGAATGATGCCATTGTCTATCAATGTAATTCAAATTAACACGTTCTGAAATGCCTGGTAACAGTATAAAAACAGGATATACCGCTATTAAAGTTATATTCAAAATTTAAAATTCCTGAAACAAAAGCTCCATAAATTATCTATTTTAGTCCCCCCACCCCACCCCCGCCAAAATTAAAATAAATAAATGTACTAACCGCGTGAACACTAAAATTGTGGATTAGAATATGTTAAATGTCAAACAAGCCCGTATGGCAATACTGCAGGCTAGCCCATAAATAAATATAACTGACAGGCCAACCTCTATTCGACAGGAACGATAAACCATAGTTTATAGATATCCAATAATTCTCTTGTTTTTTATCTTCTACACAAAATGATATATTACTAGACACAATAGAAACGTCAGGGGAACAAGATCATAATCATGATTTAGATACACCGTTAGCTGGTCGTTTTCTTTTTAAATTTAAAGTAGTTAACTTTATAATTCTAAATCGTGCACATCGCCATATGTTGTGCCATTAAGCTGTTATAAATCATAAACATTTGAAATTCTAGCAATTGTATTTAATTTGGTTGATTCCTGTTGTGTTTTATTCGACGATAGATGAATGTTTGATTGATTTAAAAAAATATATCGATCAGCGGACGTGTTCTTAAAGGAGAATTCATAAAAAGTACGTTTATATAAGGCTAATTTTATATTCGTATACACTTTGAAATACTGTGTGTAGTTCATATAAATAGTCATTTTTTTTCTTGAAGATATATGAATATAAACGTGTTTCAAAATAATGAAAAGCAACAACAGAATAGCATTTCGGTAAAATGTCTGCCCAAATTAAAGCAGTCTAATGGATAGAGTGTTGGCCGATCGCGCTAGAGGTTGCGGGTTCGATCCCCAGGTAGACCCAATGCCTCTCTTAAAACAACACTCAGTACTGGTTGTACCCAGGAAGCGGAGAGCGGTTCATATAAGCTCTGAGATTTCATCGCAATCGAGCTAAAATAAATTAGTATAAACTTAACTAAAGTCACTCAGGGCGGACGAGGTTACTTCTCAATCTAGTCAAGATGAACATGAATGGACTTATTCAATCCAAGATAATGTTATACCGTTTTTAAATAAAAAACACATTTCTTATCTACTTATCATTTACATGTTTAATTAAAATAAAAATAAAAATAACTGAATATTCGGTATGGACGCTAAATACCAATGTCATAAGTATATAATTACACCCGGTTATGCAATATAATATTTTGCCATTTAACCAATAAGAGTCGAACGTCTTAAGAAAAGTAAAATTAGTACATGAAATAGACATAACGTTGTTGAAATTCCATTTGAAAAATGACCATTTCAAGCTTTCAACGTATTTATAGCAAGATGTCAATTACAGAGCACAAAGTCATGACAGTTCTGACGCTGACGTAAGAAATGCTCGATAACTGGCCGCCGTTATCTGATGACATCATACGAAACTCCGGTCCAGGTCGGTCCCTAATTGCCCATTTAAGTCAGATGCACGCTTCGGGTTGTGATTTATTTATTGCAATTCAATGGCAGCTAGAAGACGCCCTCGTATTAGTTCGTTCTATTCCGGAATGCTATTTTTAATTAGAACTGACACCAGCATAGCGCCCACACAGGGGTGTCAGTAATATTTTATTGCTATCTTATATCAAGAAATGTATCAATATTAAAGCATAGTTCATGACTAGTCAACGTTACATATCACATTAAGATGCACAGACAAAACTTAAATTGCAAATAAAAATGCTCAGACAAAACGAAAAACAACACAACAGTGTGTTTAGCTGCGTGATGCAATTAAACAATTTACGATTGAAATATTCATGTTCTAATTAACATTACATGTAATTAAAACAAGACACATTTGACATTACTGTGTTTTTGTAATTTTGACTCAACCTATCGCCCTTTGTTGCTTTTATTCTTGATACGAGTAGCAACTGTCCCAAAAAAGGGATTACACTGAATCAATAAATATAAAAAAATACCAAAATAAGAAATCATCAGACCATCAGGGGACATAGCATTCAAAGGGGATTAAGCATCTTCTATTCTAAGCTTTTAATTCTGAATTAACAAATCAAAATTTATACCTATACCAAATATAGGCAATATGGCGATATGTATTTGAGTAAGAATGTGGTAGAAATGTTTAGACTGCATTATTTCTTGGTCACTATCTGCATAAATATATGCATCAGAAATACATGACAATACATGTATGTCATTTGCAAGTAAAAATAAGTTTGTTTGAAAGTCTCAAACAGACTTATGCAAGGTATTAGTCGTCATATCATCTCTCCATATAACTGGGCATATTAATGTTTTTTTCTTGTTGTATTATGATTAGATAAAACAAACTCTAAATTAATTAGAAAGGCTAAAACTGTCAATTTCAGTGATTCGAGAAATATACTTTGAAACGTCAAACCATACATGTGCCATAACAAATGTAGTTAAGACGAAGTGTATACTTCAAGTTTAAAATATGAATATTTCATTGGGAAAACAAATGATTTTCTACTTTTATTAGCATATTCGCAAACTAAATAAGTGTAAATAATATAATTCCGTCACAAATAAAACATATGCAACTGTTAGTTATAATTTTACGAATGTAGTATTCACTATGAATACGGAATATAACTGGTCATGATGTTAACTATAATCTGTCTAAAGACATTTAAAGTATTGTGATCTTCTGCGTCCCAATATTGTTAACAAAGAACAACAACGGTTGCAATGTCTTTCCGGTTGTACTGAAAAATAGCAACATGCAGGCGAAAAAACAAAACAACGTTTCATATATCATTTTCTGCTTCTTTTAGCATTGATAGACGTAGCAGTGTTGGGTTATTTCTAGTTTTTGTTTTAAATCGTCCCATTGGTGCAAAAAGGTACCAAGTGCCTTCTTATTTTATATACAATTGGTACCTTATTGCATCAATGGGGCGAAATATTCTGTCAGATTAGGCTCCAGCATGTTATGTAATGTGTCTTAGTTCTGAGACGACGTTATTGTTTTAATTGCTATTCTATGATTTACTAACTTCGTGTCTATTTTTATACATTGAAACTTCATAACAACTAATTCAAATATTAACCATATCTTAAATTCATTAGCATAAATATGCTGTCTCTAAGACTCCTAACAAACAGTACAATGACATTTGAGACAAATACGTAATACGCCCGATTGGTAGCTGTCCGTCTTTTTGACTAAATAACTTTAATATAATTAAGGTCAACCCCTAATTGCCCATTTAAGTCGAAGGCACATTTTGGATTTTGATTGATCTGCAATGTCAAAAGAATGGCAGTAAGATTTTTTCTGTTTGCCCTTTGCAGTATTATGATAATAATATGATTAAATCTGACACAAAGTTGAGGCCTTAATGAGATGTTATTCTGTTTCAATTCAGATGTCGGTATATAACAGTTACTGCATATACTCTCTCATGACCTTAAATCATAGCATGTCACATTAAGACAAGCCACACTATATGGAGCAAGAGGGTATGTTTTAACTAAAAATGTATTCCATGACTTCATTTGATAGACTATATACGTTATATATATATATATATATATATGTATCGATCAACGTGCTTAAATGTGCTGATATTTGACGGACCCAATGTGGAGAGTTCGTTCGTTCAACTTCTGTTTTTGGCATGAGAATTTGGGACAGTGTTATTCGAAGTAACTCCCAAGACTAAACATGTTCTCTCAAAATGTGGTCACATGCTGATACATGACATTGTATTCATAGATTATATACATTTTTGCTTCTCTCTGTTTTTTATGTTTTGTTTCGTTTGTGTCTTTTTTCTTGAATTATTTAAAAGAAAAAAATCACTTGATTTGCTACCTCCTAAATTTGTAAAAACATCATAATTTATAGCATCTTGTGTGAAGATGTAATGTCATCCTCCAAATGATATACTTAAGATATGTCAATATTTGTAGACTTTATTTATGTAAATGCTATACATGATGTAACTTGATTAGAATTATCTGAACATATTGTCATGTTTCATGTATAGGAAAATGAATGAATATATATTTAAATTATCTCCATTTATGAAATAAATACATATCATTTCACTGTATCTTCATTATCCAAATGTCCTTTATATAGCATGTAAGTAATAATGAAACCTTAACTGGATCCTACTCATATAAAGCTATCAGTTCATGTATGTGAATTATCCGTCCAGTACAGATGAGTATATATATATTGTAGATATTCATTTTTATTCAGTATGATAGGTATTTATACAATCTAATTTCAACAATATAATTTTCAATATGTATTACTCATTTGGTGCTTTTAAGAATGTCGTTAATTCCAAGAAAGAAATCAACAACATCCCTGTTCACCTCTTCTCTAATTTTGTCTTGCTCCTGCACAAGGCTACGGGTTGCTTCAGTGACTGCTTCCATGATTGTAATGGTTCCATACATCAACTTAATGGTTGTCTAAACTAGTACCAGGGGAAGCAGTCTGCTAACCAATGCAAGCCTCAAATTGATTTAGATCTAGATTCTGATTAGCGGTGCATCATTGGATGTCAACTACATAATACAATTCTGTCTCTGATTTTGTTTCCTGATTAGAAGCTTTTCATGGAGTGATTGGGTATCCCGCGGACATAAGCTTCATTGACTGTATATGTGATTTAGTTTACCATTGCTGGAACATTTACATGATTGGTTTTATTGATAGCTTTTCTTCAAGAATAGCTTTTATACCAGCTAAATGACAATAAGCCCATATTGGAACCATCTAGGTGAATGACAAGGCACTTTAGTTTATTTGTGATGGCTTTATTTGTGATAAAGACTTACGACTGGATATTGGTTCATTTATTATAATCCTAGACATTTTGTTGCATCTGAGGAGACGTATTTGATCAAGTCACCATATTTCAATGACAGAATGACGTTTTTCCTAAATTTGTAGTATCATTTACTTTTTTATAAAGTTCTGGTTTGCCAATATATATTGATGACACGACTGAAAACGTACAGATTAAATATTTCAAAAGAAACACACTGGCTTCTGTAGAGACTGTACATACAATGTCAACACCAACAAGACCAAAACAAAACTGCAACTGACCTGTTTTCATGTTTGTGCTTGAAAAACAAGACTTGAACATAATTATGAAAAAGATAGAAAGGTTGTTTAATTATGAGCATTGAAAAAATATCCATTCGAAATAGTTTGCAAAACCGAAGCGACTGATATTCAACAGAGTCGATCACCAATACATGATACTGCGATCAAAACAGAGCAGAGCAGAAGGCACAGAACGCACTAAGAAAATAAAATAAAATAAAATATATTTTTTTATTGAGTTCTGTACCTCAGAGAAGGAAACGCAATATTATGTGCAACACATCTTATACCTAATTCCCAGCTGCGGTGTTAGAAGTGTTTTTAAACAAAGTTAAATAGGTCCAATATTTTTTGTTGCTATCTAGAAACAAAATGATGGTATTTTAACCAAAATATTATTCGAATGAAGAGTTGTTTTACTTTCTTTGAATTTAGGTATATTAAGTACTATATTTAATTACAATGAACATGCCGAATTTGATCTGTGAGGTCGATACTAAATATTATGACAATTTCAAATTGTAGCGGCATAAATGATATTGACAAGACGTTACTATCAACCTCGTGACAGGTGTCACGTGCTAAATGCCAGTGTTGAGACGCTGTGAAATAGTAGATACCTTTGTATTAATTCAACTATCGTTTTTGTCTGACTCTTATGTTTAAACTCTGCGCAATGTGATGGGTGGCATGGAAATCAAACCTGTTATGTAAAATTCATCCTATTTCATATTCAAAGTACAAGAATTGCTAATTTCAATATTATGTATACGGGTATTAACCACTCCGCATCATAGACAGCTGGTGTCTAATTCTAGATAATAATTGAAATGTTAAAATGCAACTTAGAAAGGCGGTAAATTGTTTGTATGAGCTAATGTATTTGCATTCTTATTTTTTTCTGCCACTCTGTCTTTTCGGTTGTTGCAATATGTATATATCATATATGAATGAATATATCAATATATAACAAGATGCATATTGGTGTTGGAAAGTTTATTTGAGTATAAAAAAGTTCATAACAGCAGTGTTAAATATTTAACTGATTTAGTGACCAACTGGCAAAAGACTTATAATAGAATCACATATATGACATAATGTCTCTATTTAACATGTGGCGACGGGGGTGGGGAGTACAGTTGGGTGTGGCCTTTGATCAGGTGTTATCTCACCATTGTGACATTTCCAAGACAGTGACCTCTGTTGTCACTTCTTTTCTATGCGTGTTTGCATTGTAATAATTATAAATAGTGTGCATATGTATGTTGTTTATGGTGTTTTGGCGGCTGGGTGGTTTGAATGTCGATCATGTATATGTTATATGTGCACATTATTGAGTATGAACATATGCACGTATTGTTGAGGAAACTTTTGATGGCATTCCACAAATGGGTTCTACCATTGTGTACACAAGGTAAATAACAATCGAATTCAGAATTGATCAGGCAATACATAATAATTTGATGTCATTTCCAAATCATATGCAAATATATGATGGTAACTGTTTATAGTCAGGGAATGTGGACAGATATGGAAATGTTGTGATGTACTTGAGATAAGCAATACATACACGTAGGAAAATGTAGAAAAAATGGACAATCACAAAGACACAAAGGTTTTTGAATTCGGTGAAAACAAATGCTTTATGTATATCGAACTACTGACTATAAATAATATACAGTTCTATACACTTACATATCCTTCTGTAATTAATTGTTTTATTACTAACATCAAACTTAGAAATTCCTGATTTGTTCTAATCACGTCATATATACTACAGCTATTACGGATTACAATATTATACAATAGTTATGTAACTGCTCGAAATCATATATCATTTGAAATCATTTAGCCTATACGACTATCGGTACTATATCTATTATACCAGGAACCTTAACATTGAAACAAAATATTTGTGTTCAATGTAAAGCACTCGGTTTATTTAGAATAAACGGATTCTTTGTATTAGCAGTCTACTTTTTAAGTTTGTATGCTTTATATTCAACTTAAAAGTGTTGATTTTGTTTGTTTAACAAGGTGTTCGATCTATGAAGTCAAGCAAGCATTAATGAGAAATACACGAATTCGTAAATGAAATTCCCCCATACTTGCGACAGGGCATAGACTCTATGCAAATGAATTCATGTTGCCTCGACTGAGAGTTCCTGATTATATTTAACTTACATCAGAATTTGATAATTCGATCCCAAGTTCCACCCTTTAGCCTGGTCAAATTATCACCAATCATTGTTCTAACAAGAAGCGGGGCGATCGTGTAATAGAGTGTTGGTGGCCCTTACCAGAGGTTCTGGGTTCGATCCCCAGCGACACCCGATGCCTCTCATAAACAGCACTCAGTTGTTCGTGTCGTATAGGTTTTTTTTACGCTCGCACTTTGCTTTAGACTTTTAGACGAGCACGAAGCGGACTCAAGATATTTGAACTTTCTTCGTGATCGATTTAAAATGATTTAGAAAAACCTAACAAGATATTGAGTCATAAAATGTCTCATCTTACTTTGCAATTTAGCTAAAATGAATGAAACTACGATGTCCTTAACTTATTTCAAGAGTATATTTGTTTATTTTACAAAACCGTTACAGCAGAATGATACCCATTTCGATTCCGTCAGTGACAACACTATTTCACTTCATACCAAGGCAGTGGTTTGTTTTGAGAACCATACAGTATTGATAATTTAATGCAAAATATACGTATAATTTTGATTAAGCGATCCTGATTTCAAATTCGATTGTAGTGTACCATTGCACAAACAGTTGTAGTATTGGATAATGACAGAATTCGTCTGATACAAGATAAATATTCTATTCAAATGTATTAATCACCAACATTTCTCTTTACGTTTTACAGGTTTGGCTGGATGTCTATTTGTGGAGTCAGAAAATGTTTAAGTGATGTTTTTATTTACAAGTTTTGATTTCAAGGTACCTAAATTAATGCAAGGAAATAAATTGTTTTATTTTGAAGATCCGATGTAAGAGAAACTGTAGCGCTATATAATTCTTGTCCAGTCGTATAAGAAAGTATTTATATATATTTCTTACTCCAGGTACTGAGAGAGTAAAATTACATCCCCCCGGCCCCACCCTCTACATTTTGTTTGTATATATTTGGTTATACGGGTATATGATGTCGTAATCAAAAACATTTGTGTATATAGTGGATTTATGTTCCCCCTCCCCCCCCCCCCCCCCCACCATTAAACGTTCTTTAATAGTTCGTTGCAATTTCTCCTGCCCTTTTAACATACGTATAAATTAACAATTTCAGCGTTAGCGTCATCAAATGTACTGCAAATGTAGGTTTGTGGTTTGATTGTGGTTTTATACTGAGTATTCCTTTAATGACAAATCTAAATTTAAACCATCACCAAAGAGCTCCAGTTCAACGGTGATTGTGTCCAACTATATATACACATACATACCTGTCTTAAGCAGCCAATGAAGATAACGAGCAAAACTGACCCTTTAAGGCAGGTGACTGCTTAATACAGGTTTAT
Organism: Panopea generosa; assembly: GCA_029582155.1. Classification (NCBI taxonomy): domain Eukaryota; kingdom Metazoa; phylum Mollusca; class Bivalvia; order Adapedonta; family Hiatellidae; genus Panopea; species Panopea generosa. The sequence goes on along the minus strand of CM055894.1, from coordinate 22,373,494 downwards.
TAAAACTGAACTTTTGAAAATGGTAAAAGAATATGTGGCTGTTTAAGACACGTGGTTGCTTAATAGAGGTGACCACTAACACATGTATTACAAACACCATTGTTTTATGTCATCTCAGTCCATATGGCCAATGTTTATCTAGTATCAATTGATTCATGTATAACATGTGTAATTTTATCATTGAATCTATGCATATTTTGCAATAAGCTCGTATTTGTTAACCAATACCTTCTGCAATGGACGTGTACATAGTACTCTTTGATGGTGAAACGAAAAAGGTTTGTATTCTTAAACCAAATATCGTGACGAGCATCAACTTATTTGAACATGCGAACTGTTTTAGCAACAAATATGCTCAATTAAGCTTGGTTTACGAGAGCAGATTAAAATCTTAAATTTCGTACATGAATGTTTCATGATAGTGAATTAATAACACCCGAGATAGAAACCAATATAAAAGATCAAAGAAATGGGCGTTAAGAGACAGGGGCCAGATAACGTCATGCACACACAATGATATAGTTAGGGCAGTGACTTACGAGCCTATGCATGGGTAGATACCTTTAATGAAGGAATTAGTGTATGGTAGTTAGAGAACGATAACGGTAGTATTGTCGATCTTCTCCGAGCCCATACGGAAAAACTACTGGTGGTGGATATAATGTCGTTACAGCATTATAGCACGTGACCCGTATGGTTTAATTGAATTTACCTATTAGTAATGGTGCATATTTGGTACACGTTTAGTATTTCACCTTTCGTAATGACTGTAGTATTTCCCTCTATTGATAAAAAGCATACAGAGAAACTAGTGACGGAATTAAGCTATGTGAATAGTACCGTGTACAGTGTGGCCTGTTAAATTAAAAGTTGATCACCGTATAAGTTATGTTGCATTGATCTTAAACGTTTTGTATTCCAGGTTAAATTCTGTGATTAAGCACCGAAACATGTACTGCGCGCCCCTGCTGAGAAGATGTTCAACGAAGGGGGTTGCAGCACATTGCATTGCATCGCACCGCACCGAACAGACAATTAATTCGTTAAAAAACATAAATTTAACTGAAATTAACAAAATGTTTAAGATGTATCTAATATCCAGTTTTGCATAAGCACAGCTCAACAATCCAATGAATTATAACCACAAAACATTCACTGCAACCACTACGTAATTTTATCCATAAATTATAATGAAAATTAAATTTAAAACAAAAAATCAATGAATATTCCAGCAAGGATGCACGAATATTCCAGTTATTCCTGAAGGAGTACAGAAGGTGTAGAACACCACCGAGCACGATATAATCCACTCTTAAAATGAACTCCCGAATATCTTTAACGTGTAACATTCTTAAAACAAATGGCAATAACGATAATAAAGAATTATAAATGTCCCTTAATAGGCATCCCATAACCATTAATGGGACAAAATTTCATCTAATGCCCATTATTTCTCCTATAAAGAAGCCTCAAACCACGGTCAAATGGCCCCGACACCATCATATAGACACCATTGCTTGTATTCATTTATTGGAAAACAAAACAAGTAACTGTCATTTTAACATCAATTAAGATGGGGGTATAACCCCTTAAGATAGGTAAAAATATATAAATCATCTTGCACCGCTCGGCGTAATGACTATTTCAGGAAGCAATATCGTGTGTATTCGCCGAAAGGCTCAGTTACACGTTTAGTGACTACAAAACTATGTCAAATAGTGTATTTGATTATAAAGTTACAAAATGTGTAATCTCAGTCATATTATACTTTTGTGCGTAGATTTTTTTTTTCATATTTTGTTTTAAACTTTTAGGCAAATCACGCTCGAAGTCTTTGTAGAACCGGCACCAAGCATATGCGGATAAAACGTCTTACTCAAAGGCACTACACAAAGCCGTGACCGAGGATCGAACCCAAGATTTCCGATCCTTGGTCCGATTCTCTTCCACTGGACCACGCGCTCGTATTTCGTATTTGAATTCTTTAGGTGAAATAAATATTTTTTTTTGTAATTGAGATAATAGTATTGTAGTATAATTTTGTATATCAGAAATGTAGAATTGATTTTTATTCTTTTTTGTAATTATAGGTGAGATGAAACGAGAAATGAGCTTTCTGATGAAATTATTTGTGTGTTTAAAATATTAAGTTATTTTGTGATTAGAATTTTAGGCAACAGGTACATAACAGAACAAATGTTTGTGTTTTAAAACAATGTCGGCAAAAGAAATATGATTAAATTTATATTTAGCTGTAATGACTTTATGATAAAATATGTCTGTAGTGTCAATGGTACATGATACTACTATTATACTATGTACGTTTCAACAGATACTTGTATAATGTTCGTTGTTTACATAAATGTAAGTTAATTAAATAAAGCAGTTCATGAAGATGATGATTTCGGTTGTCATATATGCAAAATATCCATTATTGGCGGGGAAACGCTGTAAATGTCTTAAAAATAAAAATATTTAAAACGGTTAAAATACATATCATTATCAGTAATTAAGAAAATCCGAATGGCTTAATATGCCTAATCCATCAAAATCTGACAAAATCGCCATTTAAATTGGAGTGGTAAACTTGAAACGAAATTCCAGTTCTAAAAATAAACAGCACTTATATACTGCTTGACGACATTCGCATCATCATTTCTTACTACGATTAACGGATCAAACTGAAATCAAAATGAAATCAAGTGACTCATTTAAAACGTCACAAAATAGGTTGGCATGTTTAAATAGATATCCTGTTAGCAACACAAGGTCAATGAGTAATTATTGTAAAAAAAATTAGACAGCAAATTTTAACATTTTGAAAAAGCCTGATCAATTCCATTTAAGTGGAGACAACAATTCTTCAATCATTATGCGTTTTTCTACAGTTTATTTATTTTAATGAGAGTTATAAGTCATTAATAGTAATATTTGCTATCCAGCAAACCTCCTTATTCATATATACAAATCTCAATATACGCGTGACCACCATCCTACCTCATTACATTAACTCTGACTATGGTAAGTAAATCTAGTGTTGTTGTTGTATGGATGGTATTTAGCGTCGCTTTCAACAATTTTTCAGTCATATCGCGACGAAAGTCTACTTAAGACAGTATTCTGAGTTCTGTCACACTGGAGTATCATGCCGCAGACACATGGTATGATACCCCACCCAGTCACATTATACTGACACCGGGCCGACCAGCCCTAGAACTCTCCTCTAAATGCTGAGCGTCAAGCGAGGAAGCTTCTAGTACCATTTTTAAAGTCTTTGGTATGACCCGGCCGGGGATCGAACCCACGACCTTCCGCATGCGAGGCGGACGCTCTACCACTAGACCACGCCGCAGTCTGTTAATCTAGTGAACGATCTTAAAATAAAAACAAAAAAACTTTTAAGACCGGGCGCCCATTCACTGATTTTCGTAAGAACAAATTGTGACATCTAGGAACGCTCATTTGCGCAGTATTTTTGCAAATTTTAGAAAGAATACTTGTATAAGCTTACAAAGGATAGTAAAATAAGTAAGTGACAATCTAAAAAATTTCACGACTTTTTTTTAAAAAAAATGTGTACTTTATTTACACTGACAAGTACGCAAACTTACAAACGATAGTGAAACGGGTTCCATTTTAGTAACAACGACAAAGTTATACCGTAGTCCGGAAAAAATAATTTATCGAGAAAGAAACTGTCCGTTTTAGCACACATTTGACATGTCTTTTATGTATTGACTGACATATAGTCCACGACAAAAATGTTGTTGTTTTCAGAATTTGGTCTAATACAAATCTTTTAATGGTAGACCTTGTCCCATATATAGCAAACTTGTTGAACTCATGGGAACTGTTACATAAGCTTTTGTTTCATAGTAAAACGACAACAACAACAAATATTTTCTGTTCTCATATTATATATAGGCAAGTGTAGCTTAACGGGCATGAAGACTGAAAAATAAGCAAATATATTTAAAACAATATAACGTAAACCATTAAATGTGATATGATATTCTATACCTGCCTTAAAACGAAGATAAACTGTATCGTATTTCAAAAAGAAGTTTGACTCTCGCAAAATCTCCGAAGATTCGTGACAGATTCGCTTAAATCACACGTTAGCTGTTGACACTTCAACCAGAGGTGTTATGGGTAATGACACGTGGGTGATATGGGGCTTTATACTACAATATGACATAATCTATATAAAGTTGTTTAAGTACATATGGAAATAATTAGAACCATTTATGCAGTTTCATAAATAGTAACATATTAAAACGGATTTGAAATGAGTTCAGTCCATTCACGAAGAGCAGATTCTGAATAATCTTTGTCGATGATTCATAATACGTCACAACACGTCACACTTTACGAATTGCATCATTTGCTTTGATATCCTTGTAATATATACAAATTCTACTTTGTTTAGTTATTCGGTTCCCAAATCATCTGATTGAGATATTGTTTGACTTTCCTAGCATTACTATAATTATGTACATATCTGTTAACAAACACATTGAACCATTCAAATAAAACGATGACTGACAAGAAAATTATCAGCATGTTCATATTGAATGAAAATGTTCGCATTGGTTCAACAACTATATATGTTTATAAATGTCAATGAGTTTATACTTGCTGCTATCACACTGACAATAATACCAGTATGCAAAAGGACCAGTAGCATATTGACAAGAGATAAATGATTCTCACGTTTTGTAATTACCGATGGATATGAACTTGACATCTGGCTAGTGGTAGGAGTTTTAGGACTATACAGAAGAACTGGATTTACATGGAAAAGAAAATAATAATTCACTCGTGCAATAAATTTAATTAAACGTATATTTGTTATCGCCAAATTAGAACAATTAAGTGACGGAGAAGGAATAAAGATATAAATGGACAACCAATCCTTATTCTGTGTTAATAAGACAGTTTAGTTAAACAAAAACAATGATAAGTAGTAGAATATATTCAACGAATACAATCACATGGACTAGAAACCAATAATTTTCTATAATATGATATATGTGTATATCATACGAATATCTAAACCCACAACCATAGAGGGGCCAAAGGAAGCCAAGTCAGTCGTATAAGAAGACGTTATGATTACCATGATTATCACTTAGTAGTCATATCTTAATCAACACATGTGGATAAACCGACCACAATGCTTTTCATCTCATCTCGTGAATTGGAAAGCGAATTAATAGCGTCATTAGTTTCGTATAGCAAAGCTGACATGCAACCTTAACCACCAATATCTTCTATAGTAGTAATGTAATCATACGTTAACAGTAACATGCTGTCTGAGAGGTTACTGGTCCCTGTGAAACTTATCTTGCTTTATACATGTTGTTTATCACCCATCAGTGCGCACATGCACAAATGACACTAGAATAAGCATAAAATTCTTTCGATGTGTCATGTCCGTGTATGAGCGAGGTCGGATGCAACCGTAGACCCGGTTTTTTCCTGATCACCAGAGGGTCCGATACTGACCGTTCCCTTGCAGTGTCCCTTGTTTTCTGTACATTTGTATGATTGTAGTAATTATTATGGTTGGTTTATGTATAATTGTTTGCATGTGTGCGGGTTGTGTACTTAAGTGCCACGTTTCCTGCTGGAACACTTATAATAAGTATATTTCAATACATTGATTATACCAATGAAAGTAGCTCCTTCTTATAGAATTAATCAAACTGCGATATTTCTATCAATTCCCGTAATAAGGTTAAAATTTGTATAATTTATATGTGGAGGTTTCGCATAGTGTACTATAAATACATTTAAGGATCAATTAAAACTGCATTTGCAAAATGAAATACAAGTGAATGAGAGATTATTTTGACTCAGTAAATGGCTGGAAAAGTGAGTTAGTGGATGAGCGTATGAATGAATGTGTTAAAAAGAGACAGAAAGGAAAAAAAGAAAAAAGAATGAAAGATAAAGTGAGTGAGTGAGTAAGTAAGTGAAAGAAACAAACAAAAAGCGAGTGAGTGATTGAATGAGTAAATGAGTGATTGAATGAGTAAATGAGTGAGTGATTGAGTGAGTGAGTGAGTGAGTGAGTGAGTGAGTGAGTGAGTGAGTGAGTGAGTGAGTGAGTGAGTGAGTGTCTGCCTGGCTTCCTGGCTTAGTCACTAAATGAGTGACTAATTGACTGGGTGGGTGAGTCAGTCAGAAGGTGAGTATGAGTGATCGAATTAATCATGTGTATAACTGTTGAAGGAGGGAAGAATGGCACTAAGCATATTTACCACTTACCTGGTATATGTTATAAGTTATATACGGTCATATAAAACAATTAAGAAAAAATAGCAATCACTCCGTGATCGAAGGGTAAGCAAAAGGTCTTCTCAAACTAAATACAGATTTGCAAATATAAATTACAAACACGATATTTGTCTTAATTATCGAGTGTTTCGACTCATTTATCAGGAAACACAACACCACAAGTCGCTGACTGATCTAGACTGAAATGTAAACCAAAACAACTCTTAGCGAGCGCTAAACATGTATGTTAGTATTGACTCATGGCATGTACTCTCAGTTAATGAAAATTCCAATAATATTTCTGGCTAGCATACCGACTTGTGGAAATTATTGAATAAATAAAAAATCGGAATGAAAATTTCTCTGTATTTTTTTTTTTTTTTTTTTTTTTGTTATGTTGATCTTGTTCGTTTAATATTGATTCTATGTTGTAGTATCTCTTATTTTAGATGCTAAAATAATTCATATTTGTATAAAAAATATTGATATATTTAACGATTTGGATAATGAGCATGTCCGCACACACGACTGGGTAGTTAAGTGTCTAAGGTTGAGGGTTAGTAACTTTTTAGACGGTTGAAAAACACTTGAAAACCACTATGAGACTTGTTCTAAACTCTTAAAAACCGCTTTTATGTGGCTTCTCTTCTTTTGTGTAGCCACACAGGAAATAAGCTGGGCGCAAATAATCGAATTAAATACCCATTCGTGAGAATATCCGTCCACCTGTCCGTCAATTTGTATGTTCGTTTCGTATAACTCGAAAAGTACTCAACCAACGTGCGATGCACAGTGTATGATAACCTGAACTCTAAGTTTCATACGAACCGACTAACTCTCCCATTTTTACTGTAAACAAATAAAAGCACTTCCTCGTCCAGGAATACGATATGTACTCAACAAAAACAAAACTAGCTTAATATTAGCGACGTACACAAGTGCACGAACCATGTAGACGATGACTATAAATAGCGTAGAAAATATCAGTCACATGGTGAGGAATTGTGTTCAAATGATTATTTTTAAAAATGTATAATATGGCTGTTCTACAACTTTTCGTTATATTTGTCATCTTTAAAATATAAAAACTTACCCTGCTTTTTTATTATATTTCAGAAATATGTACTGACTTAATGGTTGTACACAACCAAAATTGCCCTTGTCAAATGTCTTCTTTAAAAGAAAGCATAGAATGTGTACCGGCTATTTGTTACACAATTAAAATTGTACGTGTCAAATGACTTCTTAAAAATAGATAATAAAACATATACTAAATACATATAAACATTTAAGATTTTTCTTGTCAAATGACTTCTTAAAAATAGATAATAAAACATAAACTAATTATCTGTAACACAATTAGAAATGTCATTGCCAAAGGACTTCATAAAATGAAACGATATAATATATTTTTACATTAAATTGAAAAATACTTTCTTTCAATACAGTTGAGATAGAAAATAATTACAAAGAAGTTGTTGATTCATTTCTATTTAGCTTAGTTAATGTAGAGCAAACACTTTCAACCAATATATAGTTTCACATGTCTAGAGGGTGGGGGCGTGTAATAATATTTTATTTATCCATATGAAAACAAAATAAATGTTGTCATATTTGAGGGAAGCTTTAGATATGTGGTATAGGTATTTCACATTTTTGACTTTTTACAAATGTGTGACCATTTTTCAATTTCTGGCCATTTTCTTATGACTATTTGTTTCATTTGGAGGTCCGTCTACAGAGGACGTCTATCCCACTGCAGATATCGGTAGTAATATTATTCGTACCCGAAACCACACGGATTGACATGTGATTGACGACTGGCAATGCAAACATAATTTGAAAAAAACATATATTAAGAAAAGTGTGTTATAACACACATTATACAGACTATATGATCGTTGTAGCATAAATGACATGTATAGAGGCTTTATGAATCGCTCCACATCCAATGAATGTGTACAATGATAAAAAAACGTTTATGTTCAAACAATTATTGTTTTTGGAATGCGGTTTAAGTTCATCGTCAACATATTTCATGTTATATATGGCATATCCAGTTTTATTTGAGGTGAAGGACCTCAGAATGAATCCGAGTAGAACCATCACCCTTTTCTCTGGTAACTGGTACTCTTTTGTTCAAATAAAATGTGTCTATATATATGGCTATATCTGTTATATACATAACTGATAACGTGAAATGTTTGAAAGCAATGAAAGTTCACACCGGTATTATTGAACAAAAGAGTGTTGATTTTTTCATCCCATGTGTATATTTGGTATATAGTACTTTATATACTAAAACATCAATGATTCCCAATATAACGTATCATATCGTATACATGATGAAATCAACAACCGTGCAACAACTGTGTAATACATTTTTGACATAGTCTACTTATGTATACAAGGTTCGTATCGTCGTACATGACACTGCTTCGATGTAACACATTTGAAATGTTGAGTAGTGTTAACAAATGAGGACAAGCACGTTCGTCATTGACATTAATTACGCGGTAAGAGTGAAACAACTTTTAGTAAAATTGCTTACCTTGCTAATCGAATGCATTGACATATCAGGTCAATGTTTTGCAGCATGAAGCCTGGAGCGTTGTATAAAAATTCGTTATCTGAAACAGTCTGAAAAGGGGCGTACACCACTGGTCATTAAACGCACAATCCTTGCGGTCTGTCGACGATCGTTAAGCCTGAAAAGAGTAAACAAAGACAGTAAAATGGATAATGCATAAAGTATGAGCCATGCGCGACTAAACTGAATTATACATATACGCCTACTTTCAAGATGACGATGTGACATTAGCATAATTATTAACACCGAAACTAACATCAGTTAAAATGTTTTGTAGAAGTTTCTTATTAAACAAAAAGTTCAAACAGTTTGTTCTCCAATATAACTCAAGTTCAGTATACTAGAACCTCATTTTCACATTTCTCTCTTTGTGCATTGTGACGTCATATTGACCAGGTCCAGTATATGTAAATATTACGAGAGTGCTAATTTTGCATCGGTGCAGATAGCATTCAATTTCTGATTGCCCAATACGTCAACTCGAATTTAGAATTTTTTTATTTTTTTTGCTATATCATTTACTTTTAATACTCAGTTATCAAGGACATGCAGTGTATAGCGATGGGATATTAAGCCTTTGTTTCTAACATTGATTATAATACAATTAAAACACAATTATGCATGAAACACAAGGGCTAATATCATCACTGTTAAGAAATCATAACACATTTTAGAACAAAAAACGTATTTTTAGCTACTTTGGATTTCAAGCAGTGTCATTAACTGAGCTGACGGAGAACTTATCCTTAGCATGGTGCGAGGATGCATATTGTCAAAGACAGACCAAGATGGAAACAGAAGACGATGCTGTTTAATGTCCCGGAAGAGGAATACAAATATCAGTAAATTTGCCTTACACATCCGTGCATTCATTATTTACTCTTTTGTGTTCTTGATATATAGGATTATTCAGATTTATTTGAAGATAGATAACACTGATGAACTATACGAGTATCTTAATATGCGTCACTATTGCTACAATATAAAGTGTTTCTAAAAATCATTAATCAGTTGCATAAATTAGCAAAAACAAATCATTAATCAGGTGCATCAATTAGCTAAAACAAATCTAATTTAAAAAAGCCATATCTCAAAAGTCGATGTCTGGACAGATCAAATTCCTTGGAATTTGGAGACAACTGAGAATTATTTTTCTCCCATCAATGTCATTTGAATACAAAGCAAACTATACATAACAGCCTTGACAGAACACGTGCGATAGTACAATTACTATTTCAACAACGAGCATGTCAGAAAATGCACTTTAGCTGTATCCTTGACGGAATGAAGGTAATTGGTGCAGTCAAAGGGCCATAGTTTGTATGCCAAATAATTTGTATTCAAGTACATTGAACGTATAATTAAACTTTATAAAAATGCATAGATAATTGAGACTATTGCAGAAGATTACAATGCACTGGTGCAATACAAGTACTACACTCAATTAGTGTCTTAAGTTAAATTATTGAGAATTGCGCATTCTGTTGGTGTTTGGTTTTTGTTTTGACCAGTGATTTAATTACCTATGTCTTTGGTTTTGACATTGGACATGTAAATAACCATAGTTCTTTCGCAAGTTAGCGGCAACTTTCTCAAATGAAATATGTGGCCCGAATAATTGCAAGACGAGCAGATAGTAAGAATAAGAGTAAGTAATAACGTCATTACATTTATTGAGAATCAATAGTAAGCAAACTGTTGTTCCAAAGGCAAAGGGAAACACTTCAGATGTAGACATCTCAACTGGATACTGTCAACTGATGGTTGCTTTGTGTTTTAAATTGTTTTGATTTTGTTTTTTAACTTTGTTAGTTGTTGTTTTCTTTTCAATGCGTTTAACGCAATTCATCGATACATTGAAGGTTATGATAGCAACATTGTATTGTATTGTTGACTTAAGACTTCACCTTCCTGAATATGAAATTATGTTGTAAAACTGTCCAGCCGGAAGTAACTGGCAATTGTTTACACATGAGGTTTTGTACAGAATAGACTGTAAGCCGGATCTCGTATACTTGGACTTATACGTACATATATAAGTTTACTAAATATGATGGATACTATTGATGGGGACTAAAGCTACCAACACAATAAATCGAACCAACTGCGTCCAAATATATGTAACATAAGAACATCCATATCAAACTGTTGACAAAAGTACAAAATAGTACAAACACACAACAGTACAAACACAGGAAAACATGGAATAATGATAATAATAAAAAAGAAACCCACAGAAGAAGGATTTGACAACAAAGGACATCGCCTTGTAATGATCGATAGCACAGCAGTCACTGTAAATTTTAAACGTGGTTAGTGTTCAATTTGACATAGACAAACAAAGACGCAATCCATGTTTTTTCCTAGCGAATACAATTCAAATCGCGTGTGTTTTAGAAGCACAATTGATACCCAACATTTAACAACATTAACCAGTTCCAAGGTGAATCGATACGTAAAGTGAATTTCAGAAACACACACAAGTTGCCAACGTTTTCGGCTGTATAATCATTTATATTGTATGGAAACTATGCGGCAAGTTGCGTGATAACTCATCATACATGCAAGATGCGCATGGCATGTTGCGTGATGGAATCTGAGAACACATCTTTTAAAGGGGGACACGGCAATGTTAAATTCGATTTTTACTCGTGTTCAGGCATCGAATCAATCTCTACACATATGAACACATAACCATGTTACGATATTAACCCCTACGTATTACTGTTTGAAATTGTTAGCGATGTTATAACAGACAGTGAAGTCATCTTAACTTTGAGAATAGGATTGATATATATATATAAAGAAAATTATTTATATTCTTGTGTTGTGTTGTTTTGTTATTGTTTTCTTTTATTTTTATCCTCTGATGAAGGCGTAAAACCGAAAGCTAGCTAAGGATATATATCGTTATAAGTTTTAGCACTGTAAAATGGTAATTCTCTCTACTGTATTCACTATTTCTACCATTTATGTATCCTTCGTGGATCCGGTGCTCGTGAAAGGTATTTTGTTAGACGTATGACTCTCCCTATATATATATTTATATAAATAATTCTTGATAAATGCAAACAGATATTCAGTAGGATTAACAACAAAATAGAAAACAATACAATATTTGTTTAACTTTTTGTCACATATATAACTGCGAATACCTGTTAACATTTCAGAATAGAAAACAATTGGGTCTGCACACATATCGAGGCATTTTAATCTTAGATCTATATCATATAGATATATACATATCATTAAATTAAAATTTATTAAATTTGCCTTGTGTCCATTTAAGTCTTGTAAATCTTGAATGGGGAGCTTTCGAAAAATTCTCCCGTTACTTTCCCAGCACTGTTTAAGAATATCTATTTACTTTATAAGCTGATTGCCATGTGCCACGGTTGAAAAATGATTCATTTAGAAAAACAACGGTTTTCGTCTAGTATGATATGTAGAGTCTAGTATGATATGTAGAGAAAAACAACAACACCATTATGTGCGACCTTTTGCATTTAATTGGTCGTGGCACGTCGTTCACATATATATAAGTATAATGTCTTCACGAAATAGCGACACTATCGTCTATCGTATACAAGTATGTATAACATATACTAATCCAGGCCGTAGTCAAAATTTGATTTTATAGGAGCCACAATCCCTTAATAGGGATTCCGGGGACACGCTCCGCTGATTTTTTTAGCTTTCAGAATGCATTTTCTGCGGTTTTCTGATATCTTAGAGTCATTTGTTACGCCTATCAAATCGAGAACACTAACTGCATTTTATATGATTATCCGACATGCTTTACACCACTATATTGAATATACATTGTAACTTTTTTCAGACCTGACATTTCAGTTCTAAGTAATAAGACTATTGGCTTTGTATTAGGATGTATATTGATACTGGAAATACAATATGTACAGGGAATGACATATTGTTGCAAGAGTAGTTGTTATTTTGGGGATAATGGTCTTTTTTTAACAAAAATACTAAACAAATAATGTGAATCCCCACAAGTGACACTGTTTGCCTCAGTGTGGCGACGGCCCTGCCAGTTTGTCTAACATATACCAGTATGTCTGACGTATAGCGGTATGTCTAACATATACCAGTATGTCTGACGTATAGCAGTATGTCTAACGTATAGCAATATATCTGGCGTATAGCAGTATGTCTAACATATACTAGTATGTCTGGCGCATAGCAGTATGTCTAACGTATAGCAATATGTCTGGCGTATAGCAGTATGTCTAACATATACTAGTATGTCTAGCGTATAGCAGTTTGTCTAACGTATAGCAGTATGTCATGTCTAATACATATCAGTATGTCTAACGTATACTAGTATATGTCTAACATATACTAGCATGTCTAATGCATACCATTACGTAATAGTACGTCTAACGCATACAAATAAATATCACATATAATAATATGTCAAAATACTATAACATACATTAATGTAGCTAACATATACTATCATGATTAACATATACTTGCATGTCTAAAATATACCAGTATGTCAAGTAAATACCATAACATATACCATTATATCTACATATAATAATGTGTCTAACATATACTACTAAAAATATCAATATGTATAATATATACTAGTTTGTCTAACATATACTAGTCTTTTAACATGTATAATTACAAATTACGCGAGTGACATATACTATAACAAAAAAGTATACTGGTTTCTCTAATATATAATATTATGTCAGATATATGCTAGTATGTATTTAGTACACTTATTTATATAATATATAGTATAACAAAGTACGAGGGTGATTTACATGTACTATACCATATACTAGAATGTCTAACATATCCTATACCAAATACTACATTGCCTAACATAGTCTATATCATATACTAGATTGTCTAACATATTCTATACCATAGAGTAAATTGTCTAACATATCCTTTACCATGTACTAAATTGTCTAACATATCCTATACCACATACTAGAATGTCTAACATAATCTATACCATATACTGGATTGTCTTACATATCATATACCGAATACCAGATTGTCTTACATTTCCTATACCATATACTAGATTGTCTAACCCTATATCATATACTGGAATGTCTAACATATCCTATACCATATACTAGATTGCCTAACATATTCTATACCATATACTAGTATGTATAACACAATAAATACCATAAACTAGATTGTCTAACATAGTCTATACCACATACTAGAGTGTCTAACATATCCTATACCAAATACATGAGTGTCTAACATATTCTATACAACATACTAGAATGTCTAACATATTGTATACCAATTACTAGAATGTCTAACATATCCTATACCATATACTACAGTGTCTAACATATTCTATACAATATACTAGAATGTCTAACATATCCTATACCATATACTACAGTGTCTAACATATTCTATACCATATACTAGAATGTCTAACATATCCTATACCATATACTACAGTGTCTAACATATTCTATACCATATACTAGAATGTCTAACATATCATATACCATATACTACAGTGTCTAACATAGTCTATACCACATACTAGAGTGTCTAACATATCCTATACCAAATACATGAGTGTCTAACATATTCTATACAACATACTAGAATGTCTAACATATTGTATACCAATTACTAGAATGTCTAACATATCCTATACCATATACTACAGTGTCTAACATATTCTATACCATATACTAGAATGTCTAACATATCCTATACCATATACTACAGTGTCTAACATATTCTATACCATATACTAGAATGTCTAACATATCTTATACCATATACTACAGTGTCTAACATATTCTATACCATATACTAGAATGTCTAACATATCATATACCATATACTACAGTGTCTAACATATTCTATACCATACACTAGAATGTCTTATATATCCTAGAATGTCTAACATATTCTATAACATATACTAGATTGTCTTATATATCCTAGATTGTCTAACATACCATATACTGGAATGTCTAACATATTCTATACCAAATACTTGATTGTGTAACATATCCTATACCATGTACTAGATTGTGTAACATATCCTATACCATGTACTTGATTGTGTAACATATCCTATACCATGTACTAGATTGTGTAACATATCCTATACCCTATACTGGATTGTCTAACATATCCTATACCATATATTAGATCATCTAACATATCATAAACCATATACTAGATTGTTTAACATTACCTATACTATATACTGGATTGTTTAACAAATCCTATTCCATATACTAGAATGTCTAACATATCCTATACCATATACTAGATTTTCTGACATATTCTATACCACATATTAGATTGTCCAGCAAGCGACGAAGCATGCAAAGTATAACACTTCCATATCAGAACAAAACTTCCAATAATCATAAGTGTTACGGTTTACATCCTTTAAGACAAATGTTTCTTATTGACTAAGTTTCTATGTATTTTGTTCAGCGTTTCCAAAGAAAAAACGCCAATGGCAACGTCATCAGAAACGTATTAAGTCCACTATAAAAAGCACGTATCCAGGACGTTGCAATGGGCATTGTCATGGTCACTCTGATGTCGCAGTCCACTATACAACACCGCACTTTGATTAAGTGTTGTTATTATTTCAGATTTTTAAAACCAAAAGACTCAAGTTTTAATGAATACGTAATACTGCTTTTAAGCAGGTGACAGTGCACGTTAGGTGTGTTGAATATTTCATTACCGACCATGAACAGATTAAATAAAACCGAGTTTGCTGGTTTTTTATCTTGAATATGCTCTATATTTCGGAGGGTTGGGGTATTTTTATTCCTTTACGCTCAAACATAGATGTTTTATAATGAGTAGAAAGGTGTGTAGGTAATTCAAGGATTCGACAGTGTTAGAAGATATACGACATACCCAGTGTATATTATCTGGAACCATTATTTTAAGTATGAAGTCACGAAATCACACTTACAAGATAAGAAATATATATCTATTTATTTTTTGAATGGGGTTTAAACGCCATTTTCAACACATTTCAGGTTATATGCGGCATATCCAGTTTTACTGGTGGAGGAAACCCTCAGACTAAATCACACTGAGTAGAACCACCGTCCTTCCGCAATAAAACATAGATAACCAACAAGAGACATTGTATTTAAAGGATACGCCCACCAAAGAACCTCGAAAACATCAATTAGTATACAGAATAATGACAACAAATGCAATACCCAGGTCCGACAAGAGATGTTAGCAATCAAAGGACAACGATGCGACAAATGTACAAACAGAATCAGTACATAGTCTAATTGATCTGATGCGGACCGTTAATCAAACAAGTCCGATAATCCAATCAGCGATCAATATTGGTTGTCACTCTGGCGTTTTCCATAGCCAAGCTAACGATATATATCGACGTCATAGAATAGATACATAAAAACTTGATTTTAGTGTCTGTTCTGAATGCATTCTTAAGTATATGAGTTAACTAATGGAAGTGGCGCTTCTGTTCTGTTTCTCATGTTAAGTTGACGTTCCATTGCCAACAATGTCATTTTAATTGCTTTGATATGACATACTGGTATATAAAATAAACAGAATTAAGCCGCTAATGTTAACTAGCCTTTGAAACAGAATTCTTAGAAGACATCTGAAATGATTATAAAGGACAGGCTGTCTTCAAACATGATTTTATATAATTAAATAGGCATAACCTTGACAACTGTTTAAACTTTTCAAGAAGGAAAGAATACGCCAGTGTTGGACTTTGAAGAAACTAAAAGAAAATCTATTGAGATTGATAAATTAAGAAACGTTAAACATGAACGTAAAGACTGTGCTATCACTCTACCCTTCGTTGACCCTTTAGGTCATATATTTGTGCTGACTCTCGCACCCTCCCGGACGAAACTACGTGTTTGATTTATATAAAATTTGAAGAATGAAGAAGTTGAGCCAGGAAATGAAAATTGTCCCCATGGTGTTCAGCATCATGAAAACAAATCACTGTTCCATACATAATTATACAGCAGCATGACAGTAAAACACACGTGTTAGCTATAGTCAGTTCAGTATAGTCTAGAACATCGACCAGACGATCTCGTGCATACCAGATAGTAATATCTACGTCTTTTTACCGGAGTTGTATATTTCTTTCTAGCATACCGGACAAAGATGTCTGCGTATATTTACTGAGTACGGACTTTTCATTCTACACCCCCTTCACGAGCTTATCCAAACCTGATGTGACGTAATAAACAATTGTAACGTGTCGTATTGAAATACATGACGTAACATATCTAATTTGACGTTTTAAAAGCCCTCATGGTAAACATCTAATAATAAAAAAATAGAATTGACATACTTATTCAATGTGTTTGGTACGCAAGAAAGATCCTCTTACTTGGCTTTTTCGTTTCAGAGACAAAATTTTGTCCGTTATGATAACTGTACGCGGAAACTAGGCAGCGATTCATTTCAACCAAAACAGCAATTCCCCAGGACGGATTTTTTTTTACCGCGAAAACGCTTTTGCCAATGACGAAGTTTTCTACCAGAACCAAACCAAAACAGCAATCACTATTTTTCTTGCATACTAAACGCATTTGAATAAAAAGTGTTTTAACCTGAACCGTAATAAAGCCTTTACCATACTGTTCCTTCATAATGGCCTTGCATGCTTGGCGATAATCGTTAGATCGGTGTACCGATAGCTGTCAATATTTTCGAGATATTTGCAGACTGGATTATATTTGCCTTTCTTTTTCATGTTTCCTTCCATATAGTGTATCAAAATATATTCTTGTTAAATATAACTTATTATAGGAATTGAATCAGAAAAGAAGCCTTGTTCATGAACATGAATGAACGTCCATTAACATGTAAAATACCTAATATGAAATTTTAAAAATTATTTGTGTGTGTGTGTGTGTTTTTTTCTCAACAAAAATGATATTTGCATTAGAGCGCAGACGGAATTAATGAATTTCTCTATCAAGCAAATTAAAGAGTAAATATGGCGTCTTTCACATAAGAACATCATGTGAAAGAGATAACTGTTACATGTTTGAAGATTTATTACATATCTTGATATTGCAATTTTACTCAGGCAAATGTATTTGAACTTAAATGATCTGTCTCTACATATTCAGATGATAACCTTTCCAACTGCTGTCATTTTACAAAGTGAGCCGACCCGGACAGTGCTTTGATATTCTCTATAATATAGTTTAAATATTGCACAGGAATGGTACCCAATCCAATTTCTTCATTCCTATAATAAGTTAAATTTGTGAGATACTATCGTTACCCTTTGCCAGTGTACTTACATTAGTGAAAATAAACATGTTTACTTTTTTTCAGGAGAGATCTGCCTCGTGTATGAATGATCTTTTTCGTGAACGTATACATTATATTAGCACCGTAACTAAATCATTTTATATTGGGTAAATTCATTGCAGTCAAGTAACACAACTAGGGAAAGAAATGAGTTTCTAATGACAATGCGAAGAAAGAGGCTAGTTCTTTTCGCTCTTTGGTATGTACGTCAATAGGTATATACACATAAGAATATTAAAGATCAAAAGGAACCAGTCTTTGTCGGTTGAATAAAAGTTTCAATTAAAGGTAAGAATTTTAACAAAAGCATTTAGAACAGGAAAATGAGATCTAGAGATAAATTGAGTTTGTGGTGAAAGTGCCTTGATATCAATCAAGTCACAATATATCGCAGTGAATTGACAGATTTCTTTTTTCGAATAAGTCATGATTCCTCGGTCAATTGTGTTTATATACCAACAAATATATTATACTTTATTAGTCAATGAAATAACAATGTTTATAAATGAAAGCCATTAAGTACGAAAAACATAATGTTAATGTGTTTGATAGTGTTCTTTGATAATGCTGGTGGTAGCTTTTTACAGGCCAATAAGTTGAATGTGCATAGAACGTAAACAGTATAACATTATATGATTATGTCATCGCAGCCATGTTTGTTAGCAATAAAAAACACTTATAGCATCGGTGAATTATTTCTAAGGAAATATGGCTTTTAAAAAGTTTAATGCGGATGATGAGAGAGAGAGGGTTCTTTATTGAATGCCACGCCATTAAACATGTACAGCGCATGGTCCAGTGGTAGAGCATCGAACCCAGGTACGGGCGAGTCGTGGGTTCGATCCTCTCCTCAAGGCTATGTGTGGTACCCTTGAGCAAGACACTTTTCCCGCATATACTTAGTACTGGTTCAACCCAGAAAGACTTCTAGCATGATTTGTATCAGATGAAATAACTTGTTTTTCAATCGAAGTAAAAAAAAAGAAGTTTAATCTAAAATTAAGAAAATGCAAGTCCACCAGAAGACATAACAGTGAAAGGACAATGCCACCAAAACAACGTTAATATAATAAATACACAGAACAACAGTAATAAGTACTGTACATACATACAGAAGAGGCGACAACTTTGGCCATCGCCTATGAACGGTCAGTTACAAATATCGCCACAGGAAAGTTTAATCCTGGTGAACGAGTGAATTCAACCTTTCGTTTCCCATGCCGAGCTATTAAACCTATCAGCAACATACTCATATATGTACGTCCCATGCCGAGCTATTAAACCTATCAGCAACATACTCATATATGTACGTCCCATGCCGAGCTATTAAACCTATCAACAACATACTCTTATATGTACGTCCCATGCCGAGCTATTAAAACCTATCAACAACATACTCGTATATGTTACGTCCCATGCCGAGCTATTAAACCCTATCAACAACATACTCGTATATGTTACGTCCCATGCCGAGCTATTAAACCCTATCAACAACATACTCGTATATGTTACGTCCCATGCCGAGCTATTAAAACCTATCAACAACATACTCGTATATGTTACGTCCCATGCCGAGCTATTAAAACCTATCAACAACATACTCGTATATGTTACGTCCCATGCCGAGCTATTAAACCTATCAGCAACATACTCATATATGTACGTCCCATGCCGAGCTATTAAACCCTATTAACAACATACTCGTATATGTTACGTCCCATGCCGAGCTATTAAAACCTATCAACAACATACTCGTATATGTTACGTCCCATGCCGAGCTGTTAAAACCTATCAACAACAACATACTCGTATATGTTACGTCCCATGCCGAGCTATTAAAACCTATCAACAACACACTCGTATATGTTACGTCGCATGTTGAGCTGTTAAAACCAATCAACAACACACTCGTATATGTTACGTCGCATGTTGAGCTGTTAAAACCAATCAACAACACACTCGTATATGTTACGTCGCATGTTGAGCTGTTAAAACCAATCAACAACACACTCGTATATGTTACGTCGCATGTTGAGCTGTTAAAACCAATCAACAACACACTCGTATATGTTACGTCGCATGTTGAGCTGTTAAAACCAATCAACAACACACTCGTATATGTTACGTCGCATGTTGAGCTGTTAAAACCAATCAACAACACACTCGTATATGTTACGTCGCATGTTGAGCTGTTAAAACCAATCAACAACACACTCGTATATGTTACGTCGCATGTTGAACTGTTAAAACCAATCAACAACACACTCGTATATGTTACGTCCCATGCCGAGCTATTAAAACCAATCAACAACATACTCGTATATGTTACGTCACATGCCGAGCTATTAAAACCAATCAACAACATACTCGTATATGTTACGTCCCATGCCGAGCTATTAAAACCTATCAACAACATACTCGTATATGTTACGTCCCATGCCGAGCTATTAAAACCAATCAACAACCTACTCGTATATGTTACGTCAAATGCCGAGCTATTAAAACCAATCAAAAACATGCTCGTATATGTTACGTCCCATGCCGAGCTATTAAAACCTATCAACAACATACTCGTATATGTTACGTCACATGCCGAGCTATTAAAACCAATCAACAACATACTCGTATATGTTACGTCCCATGCCGAGCTATTAAAACCAATTAACAACATACTCGTATATGTTACGTCACATGCCGAGCTATTAAAACCAATCAACAACATACTCGTATATGTTACGTCCCATGCCGAGCTATTAAACCTATCAACAACATACTCGTATATGTTACGTCGCATGCCGAGCTATTAAAACCTATCAACAACCTACTCGTATATGTTACGTCCTATGCCGAGCTATTAAAACCAATCAACAACCTACTCGTATATGTTACGTCCCATGCCGAGCTATTAAAACCTATCAACAACATACTCGTATATGTTACGTCACAGCTTTAGCTGCAAACTCTTTTAAGAATTTGTTTCGCAGAATCTCTGATTTGGTATAATATGATGGTTTGTGACATTTTGCTGTCAATGACGTCATAAAAATGGTACTAAAACTTAAACGGTTTGTCACCGCACGATCTTTTTCCGTAACTGTGTTTTGACATCTCATTCGTTTAATGACGTCACATTCTGTTTCACCATTAGTTAAAACGATATTTTATTCACACTTTACATGAGGACCTCGCAGGGGTTTTAGAGTTTAGAGATCTTGGGAACATGGCCAATTATTTTAAGTGCTCTGGGGAACATTTGCCATTAATTTCAAGGATCCAGGGATCAAAAGGGGCCTAATTTTAGAGAGCTGGGGAAAATACTTTTGGGGAACTATGTCAAATACGTTTGGGGATCTTGGGAACAATGGCGATTACTTTAAGAGGTCCAGGGACCCCCATCTGGAAGGGCCTCATACATGGTAGGCATACATTTAGTATACACATTAAATTACAAGTAATAAGGATTCAGAAGAAATCTATAATAGCTTAATATATGTATCTTAAAGTGTTATGAATATAAAAGTTCCATTCCTGTGAAACAGAATAGGGAAGTATTTTAAAAATTCACATAAATTGCACCATGACATGAAGCAATGTCTCTTTTTTTATTTCAATGACGTCATAATCTTCATCATGAAATTATGGTATAACAGGCACAACAAGGGTAGATATACAGCTTTATAAATACTATTTGTGATAGCAACCGATGAATAAAAACTGTTTTAAATATATATATGTATATATGAGTTATACGAATCTTGAATCTTTAAGAGTTTTTCTCATCTGAAATCATTGACTTTGCAATAATAAATTCAGGCGCAAATCAAAATTGGTAACATATTAAATCAAGTTGTAGTGTAACTCATAACTCATTTTAAAAGATACAGTCGAATTTTTTATAATAATAATAATAATTATAATGATAATAATAATGATGATGATGATGATGATGATGATGATGATGATGATGATGATGATGATGATGATGATGATGATGATAATGATGATGATGATGATGATGATGATGATGATTGCATTTTTATATAAGATGGAATAGAGTTCGGCAAACAAGAGCCTGAATAAGCAAAGGAATTTCGAAACATTCCAGAATTAGGCTTAGGAGAATATAACTGTAGATTAGAGGATAACCGTAGTGTGCGTGTATGAACATTAGCTATTAAAGTAAATTAGTCTTTGAGATATGCCGGAGCCTGGTCATTTAATGATTTATACATGAGTACTGCTTTTTGAAATTTTACTTTTTCAGGAAACGTCATCCATTTAAGCTCATGTCATCTCTTACTGTCTCTAAACCGGTGACTAAAAGGTGCTAAATATTGGCACGCTCGTGTCATTACTGATTTTCAAGTAATGCATCCATTATATACTTCGCAGTCATCAGTGTATGTAAATATCCGGTTACCTTAAGGTCATAGGTCAGAAACATCGAGGAAAACTAAAATATGGCCCCATCAACGCCAATGTTTGATTCAACGGTCATTAATCAATTTCCTAGTGCCGTTGTTTTCCTGTGGAATTAATGTCTTCCCACGTCTGGTATCATCATTTCGACGATGATTCCTTGTCAATCGCTGTTATTTACAATAGTCAAAAACATTTTTTAAAAAGCGCTTGTCATGTTTTATATGAATTTATGATGCAGG